>BQNB010034807.1:2291-51342 GCA_026074375.1 Tanacetum coccineum
AATAACCATCATGCATGATTTATTTCTAAAGTTCTTAATTCCTTGATTTTTGATTTAGAAGGGTTTGATCTAATTAAGTGTAAAAGGAGTAACAAAGAGTGGATAATTAGTGTTTGGTGAGGCAAAATCAAGTTAGGGTTTGATTGTTTGTGGGTGTGGGTGCCACAACAAAAAACACAACCCACATAGGGTTTGTGTTAGATCATTTACTTCTTTTCTATAGTGTGATAAGTGATGTCTCTAAACCCCTTTTTGTTTATTTTCACTTTTCTTGAATGCATGTTATTGATTTGGGGTTTTTATGAACATGCATGTGCATATTGTGATTGATCTAGATTAATTAGTGTAAGTGATGAAAAATGAATGATAGATGATTTACTTGAATGATTAGTAGCCTTGTGATGGAAAAATTGATGATTTGGATGTGTTATTGATTGATTTAGAATAGGAATTTACGGACTGTTTTGGGATAGCAGATAAACGGAGCTTGTTCTCCAAATTTTTGGTCTATAGATACTGAGAAAATTAGATATTTGGATAGAGGGAGTCTTAAGCTTCAATGTACGAATTGGATACTCCCGTATCGATTCCGTATGAGAAAGTTATGGTCATTTTACGGTAAGAGGTCAATTCTGGAGTTGCTGTTGGGAAACATGTTTTTCTCCAGAATTTTGTATAGTAAGTCCAGGTTTTAAAGATTGGTTAGATGCTATATATAGGTCTTGGCATCATGAGATAGTTGGATGCTCAACCAATTCCTCCGTATGAGGGAGATATGGTCAAAATACGAACATGGGTCAATTCTGGACCTTCGATTAGAAAGCATGTTAATGTCAGGGTTTTTGAACTAAAAGTTTAGGTTTTAAAGCTTGGGTCAATGCTAGACATCTTATAGAAGCTCCATCACTTGGCCTCACATTCATTTCTATTTTAGTTTAGGATTTATGACTAAAACGGCAAAACTAAGAAATTCAGTTAAAAATCTGGTTTGACCTTCGGTTAGTAAAAGTTGAATTCCCGTTGATTGGTAAATGAGTTGAATGATTGGCTTAATGTTTTGAAAACTAGATTCATGTGGTTTTCCAGGGGTGAAACCTCACCTTTATATCTTTTATATAATGAGAGATATGGTCCAGTGATCATGGCTAAATTCTGCAAACGGTAGTTTTCTGCTTTGAGTTAGCAATAGTAAATTGTCCTTTTCTAAAATTGGTAAACATTTGGAGTTTGAGGCTTAATGTTCTGGAAAATAGACTTCAAGGCCTTTCCAAGGGTGAAAGCCTCATATCTATATCTTTTATGGTTTAGGATTTATGCTCTCTTGAAAATGACTAAAATCAGAAATTTGACTTTTACGTCTAGGATTGGAAAAAATGAAAAGTGTGACCACATCCAATTGAGATAGGAATTAAGGGACGAGACTTAGTAGATGTTTATTTTAGTTTTACCCCATCTTAGACATCAATTTACTTCTTAAAAACACTTTGGTTTAGTCTTGGTGCAAAATTGTTTATGTTTTGAATTCTTTAACTAGTATTGTATAACTATTCTATTATAATGATATCATATATCATTCTAAGTCGCGACTTGCTTTATAGGTCTCGACTAATATTTGAAGTCATCTTCTCATTGTTGGTTTCTCTTCAATCATCCACTTACGGTGAGTTCATAGCCCCATCTTTTCTTCTTTAATGGTTTTCATAACTATTTTCGGGGTGAGAATACATGCTTGTTTTACTAAGCAAAAATTATTGATTCTAGTTTCATAAGCGTTACATAAATGCTTTTACGAAAGATTTTACTTGCTTTATACATGATTTCTAATACATGGTTGTTTACCACTGAATTTATTAAAGCTTGATTTGCTTACTACACGATTTGGGATCATTGAATATCTATTTACAAAACTGAGAGTTTTGAACATATTACTTGTTTTAAATTGGACACAAGTGCTTGAAGGGTATGCTTGACCTGATTATGAGTTTAGCTACATGAGTACCTATTGCAAAAAGGCCCCAAATTTCATGCACTATTAATTACCTATGATGGGTAAGCGCTAGTACATTAACTAGATCTATTGGGCCGTGACTGCCCTGTCTGGGGTTGTGACATCCATGGCGCGATCACCCCTAAAGGACATTTTGTATTAAGAATTTCTTAAGGTATATTGCAATATTACCTTGTTGAGGGGCAAATTATATGCATATTTTATATGCTTGGTTAACGTTTCAGTGGCATGAGCTTAATGCGATAATATATTAATTCATTTACTTGACATTGCATTCGTTGCACTATCGCTGGATGATCTTAAACCTTGTGGTCCATTACTAAACATTACTTGATTTATTGAATCCCTACTTGAATTTCTTAAAATTTTGAAAGTAATGCTTTTAAAAAAACGTTGTAACGCTTTCATTCTTACTGAATACATATTGATTTTTATATTCTATGCTGCTTTTACTTAAAAACCGATGAATTTACACCAACATTAATGTTGACGTTTTTTTTGCATTTATTTTCTCAGTTATTAATCTTGCTTATCTGTTGCAATCTGGAGCATTCGAGACGCGTGGATATCAACAAAACTTTAAAGACATAGTTTTCTTCACATTCGATAACTTTTAACTTTAAATATACAAAATGATTCAAGTTAATTATTGGGACCTTATTTTACTCTGAAATTTTAATCGAATGTGACATTTTCTTAACGTCTCTTTTGAGGTCGTTTTCTGTAACTTGTGAGTACGAACTATGAAGTAGCACCCCAAAGTGGTATTCCGTTGTGTTGTGATATTATAAGGGTTGTTACAGTAAGTATTAATCAACACTTATTTTCTTACTATCTATCTTAATCAATTAGTTTATGTTTCTCAAATTTTTTATGAACGCTAAAACGCAACAATCACTTAAATCAACTAATTAGATATGTAGGATAACTACAATTGGCTTTTAATACGGGTCGAGATTAAGAAAACAATCCATGCACGTTTTTAAATCAATCTGAGCCGAATTGTTAATACCCGTAAAAACTTATAAATTTCTTAAATAAATTTTTCTATAACCCTCTATATTTTCTATTATAAATAGGTGTATCATGCCAAGCTCACGAGATGTTGATCATCACGACATCGTACACTACATCCCCATGTATCATCGTACCAGAGGTTTGACCGTCCTAAAGGGAGATTTACAAATCCCTTGTAAATCGCCTTTTTTCATGAAGGTAGAATCGTACTTCCCGACTTTCTAGAAAGCGAACCAAATCTTTGCACCACTTTCGCGGCTATTGGTTTTGATTGTCTTCTCGACATTAACGAACAAATTTGCCCTATATTCGTCTTACAATTTTACAAAAGTGTCCGGCTCATTCGAAACCTAAATGGAACTCTTTGCATTGGTTTTGTCATAGACAATGTAGAAACCGTCCTCACCCTCGAGAACTTTGGCCGAATACTTAGGATTCCTTATGAGGGAGTGTGCCTATACTCTTTTGAATGGTCTATCTCATCTCTCCAAAGAAGTTGTGATCCCCATCCCAATCTCTATCCTCCTCCTCACGAGGATCCATCATTAGTTCATGATGCCTTGTTTCATCCAAGAACCGAGCCAAAAACTCACACCATCAAAAGTGATAGCGTAACTCTCGAACCTTTTCAAATGATCAACAACGAGCTTAGGAAAAACTTTAAAAAATGGGAGATTATCCTTAGTGATAATGCCCACTAACCACAACTGGTCACAAAGATCATACCCAACGTCTCCCTATGGACATGCTCTATGTCAGAGCAAATGGCAACTAACCTTTCAATCTTGCCTATTTTATCGCTCATCGAATGGTAAGTGTGACTCAAAGCTCACAAATGACTCTTCCCTATGCCATGCTTCTCACAAGACTCTTTAAGCATGTCCAAACCAATCACCCTTATCCATTGCCCGGTGAATTCTATCTTGTTGATCATGTGATGATTCCCCTCTCAAGCAAAAGAGTATATCGTTTCAAAAATAAAGGTAAGAGACCACGTCTTCCAACTCCAACTCCTTCTAACTCTTCTGGGTCTTCCCAATCACCTCCAATCAGGAACAGTACCAATCCATGTGGTGATCCCATTAACACTACCCTCTATGACCCTAATTGCTACATGAACCAACCCTGTAAATTGAAGGAGGAGAATCCCCGAAATTCAAGCAAACCAAGGGGTTGTTCAAGTGTCTCTTCCATTTCCTCTGCAAGAAAAAGTAAGGAGTGATGTCCGGAAAAACATTTTATGATTTGGTATGTTCCTAAAACTACTTTGGATTATGTATGATTTGGTACAATGTTTTGAACTATTATGTTTGGATCATTTCCGTCCTCATTAGTATTGAGAGGACGTTTGGATATTTTCATATGTAATAACATATGACTTCTCTTTTGGAATATCCTTTGTCATCATTCTACCTCTATTATGGTTTCTTCTTTCTACATAGTTTGTATCGCAAATATGCTAGAAATGGCTTGAGCAATAAATCCTAATTTTTCGTTTACGGGCTTTGGCATCTCCATTTCTAGTCTAAAAAAATAGAATAGGCTTAAGCTCTCCTATCCTAATCATGCTTAAAATTGAGAACATTGGCTTCCTGCATATTCACTCTATGTCCTAGATTTAAGAGTACCAAAACCTTTTGCCAATACAGTTCATCATCTGGCACCCCTGTCGGTGCCTCTTTGCCGCCAAGCCGTGTTGTTGCCAAAGGCACCGGCCAGCCGGTACTACAGTAAGCGTTTTGCCATTTTTAAGGTTCCAGACTTTCAAACCAAGTCATAAACATCTCATTAACTTGCCTCAAGTATTGCTAGGTAGTGGTTTGCCTTGTTTGAACCTTAAAATATTTATAATGATTAGTGTTTAAGTGAAAAAGTAACGGTTTAAAGCATTTAATGTTTTGGCCATGCATTTTATTAAAATTAGTAGGCGGGTTGAAAATCCAGCTTCCTCAACCTTTCACAAACTGCAAATCTTCTTTATACATCCTAATTCTACATTCTAAACATATCAATGGCCTCAAGTGCGAGCCTCCCTCTACTCAAAATCCACCCAAAAAGGCACTAAATAAGTCACCTACCATTGATCTCACTTCCAATGAGCCTCACGCACAACAACACCATGCCTACAATCGACACCTACCCTGTAGCACTCAAAATTCCACACCTATGCCAAAACATGGTAGAGCCTTTAATCACTTTGGCTTCCAAGAGTCCTTGTCTTCACCACTCCACCAAACACCCCCAATGACCCTCATCCCTTTCTTTCTTCCTTGAATAATGCTCTACCATGACCAACGAACCTATCTACCGACTCTCTAACACAAAACCTTCCTCAACCATCTCAAAATGAAGCTCCCGTTAAGCTAACTATTCCTTCACTCAACCCAAACTCTCACCAAGTCAATACTTAACCTAACCCTTCCGTGGAAAGGGAAATTATCCAACAAGAGATTCACAATCTTCAAGCCTACCACCAAAACATTCAAGAGCTATCACAAGAACGCATCAACATTTGCAAAGATAAAGTCTTATTCCCCCTACACATCCATCACTTACAAATCCAAATGACCACCACCTTTCGATCTAATTTCTACTGTCTTATCCAAACAACCCCTTATGTCCATCATTTCCCAACCAAATGTTTTTGGACCTCTTGACCAAAGTAATTTGGCTGAACAACCACCACAACCTCTTGATCACACTTGCCCACATTGCCAAAAGACCGAGCACATCATAAATAATTTTTCCAAAAAACCGAAACTAGGTTTATGCTAAATCATATTTTGGATCGCTTAACCACATTTCAAACCGGTTTCCTAGGGACGATCACTAGGTCTAAGAATGATTAAAGTTTAGACATATTAAGGGATTGCCAAAGCCTGATTTTAGTTTTAGATTGGCACTAAGTCAATTTTCTTTTTACTTTATGTTTTTATATTTCTCAATTTCAATTCATGATTAAATATCTTATGATGATGTTATGCTTGATTGTTCTTATATGTCTATTTAATTCCCTTTCTTATATTCTCCTTTACATGTGAATTATGTGGAATGTGAATTAAATTTGAAATAAGTTTGGCTCCACGCTAAAATTCTGGTCTGTGCTGACTTCGCTTCAAGGTCACCGGTGTTGTCCGTTAACAAACCGGTGCCATTTATGGATAGCACCGGCAAGCACCGGCCACTCTGAAATGTCCCAATTCTATTCTCTTTCATATTACTACTAAATCTTCTTTGAGTACACTATCAAGTGGCAGGTACTAATTGTCCAAGAATTGGCGCCCCATTAAGGGGGAGCAACATATTACTCTCTAAAAGTCAAACAATAACAATTATGGTTTTTTGACTACCTCTCTCTCCTTTGTTGCTTATGTTTTAGGGGAGCTCTCGTCAAAGGGGGAGCTCAGCATTGTGACTTTCCCTGTTCGTCATTTTTTTGTGTGTTAGTTTTTCTTCGACGCTTTTTTTGTTTCGACAAAAAAGGGGAGAAGAAAGTAAAAATTCTAATTTAGAACCATAGATTGTGTTTTTAACTCTTATATATTTAGAAACAAAAAGGGGGAATTGTAATACAAAGTAAACCGTCAAACGTTATCCGTTATATTTACGATCTCACTTTGTTTTGTCGATAAGCAAAACATAAAACTTATTCAAGCCACCAACAAACTTTAAAACGTTAAACTAAGCAAAAGTTTTCAAACACACAAAACACTTATATACTAAAAACAACACTCTTCTTATTCACAAAACCTATCTTTCAATTTTCTCTAAAAAAGATCTTAAACACCATTTTCATAAACTTACCCCAATACAAAAATATTTTTTCACAAAAACTATTTCCTCATAAAACTTCCTTCCCACTCATAAAATCTGATCAAAAAATTTTCTTTATTATTATATTAGTTTAAATGATAAAAAGTCAAAGCTTATTTTTGAGTATTGTTTGTCGGTGCTCTCAACTTTACATACCGGTGCCTTTGGGAAACAGCACCGGCAGTTCCGGCAAATAGTAAAATGTTTGGCTATAAATTAATACCAACATCAATTTCTCTGATACACTCACTGTCCTTAATAATAATTCTCTTCTAAATAAACAGTGTAACAACTGACTTCTATGCTACTTCTCCACTTTTTCTAGGCAGTTATTCATTTCTAACATGATTTTCTTTCTCTAGATCTGGTTTCCACTGATCTTCTCCTATATTCTACTCTACTCTAATGCTTCTTGTAGATCCTTCATGACGTTGTCGTGACAACACCAAAAGGTCTTCTATTAACAAGCTCGCCAAAATCTCTTGAAGCTTAGATCTATCTTCCATCTTGTGGCAAGCTTTTATGTCTCAAGATCTTCTCCATCTTGTTTCTAATCTTCAAACAAAATATCTTAGAAATGTCTAGATTTTTTTGGTGACGTTGATGTAAAAACAATATATATGTGTATGTTTGGTACCTAGTAGAGGACAAGCATTGGTGATGTGACGAAGGGTTTATGATTTGAATAAGGGGTGTTGTAATGTGTAGTGGCAAATGGTGAATGTGTTCTAATATGTGGGAACCGCGTGTTTAACTTAAGCATTGTGAAAATGATTACGGATCGGTGTTGGCTTCTCCCTGGTTAAAGGAGTTTGGTGATTAATGTATTCGAACTTCTCATAGTAGGTGACTCGGGGAGTGGAGTAGGGCAAGGAAGGAGTCCTTGTAGCCGAACCACTATAAATAACCGTGTCATATATCCTTTACATTATTGCTCGCATTATCTGATTTTAAACATATCACATCACATCAAACAAAACTAAATACACTTTTGTGAAAATAAATAAAATAAAATAAAAGTTAAGATTTTAATTTGAAAACTATTCAACCCCCCCCTTCTAGTTTTCACAAAAACTATAAAACTAAACAAAACTATACAAAGACCAATTCATATAATAATAAACACTTTTCTTAAACTATACAAAGACCAATTCATCTAAGACTCCACACTCCAAATGACGTATTTCCAATAAGTATAGTCATCTTCCAGGTGCGCTTCGCAGGATGTGCAGACGTCAAGGGTATATGATCCAGAATATGGAATGAAAGTGTGTAACAACTAAATATTTCTGGAAGACTCACAAGAAAGTTGATCGAGTTCTTCATGAAATTGTACCACAACTCGCTGAAAGAGATACAGATGACTTGATTGAAAACAACTTGAAGCCATCTATAGCTGCAACTATTATTGAAGACTATGATGCTTTTCGTTTAGAAGTACCTGATCTTGTTTCTCAAGAATTTAATGTACAAGCACCAAAGATCATAGAATACATTTTCAAGAGTTACGTACAAAGGAATGTTATTCAAGTCCATCTTACCACAAACCACATCAACCAAAACAACTTCATCAACTGATCTTCAACAACAACTGTATTTAAAGATGAAAAGAAGTCTTCAAGATCAAGCTAATGACCCAGTCTTATGGGAGGTATTGAAAAGTAAATTTGAAAAGTCCTGCACCTCTAATACTTCTTGCAGGGATGATGATATTCACTCACAAAGACATGATGACCATCAAGAGGATGATGCTCCTCCTGAGGGGAGAAAAGAGTGAAAAGACATAAGGCATCGAAAAGTTCAAAGTCTGCAAGGGGTTCTTTGTCTAAGCATTCAGCTAAAGATTTCACAACTTATGTATCCAAGCAACAACAACAACAGGAATGGGATGCATGGGTAGAGGAAACAATTATTGATGAAGATGAGGTGATTTTGGAAGATGAAACACCTGAGCTAATCATAGAACTTCAAAATGTTGATAAACATGTTCCAACTATCTTTGACCGTGCAAGAATGGAGGCTACACTGAATGATATGTTACGTAATCAGTTCAAGAATGCTGAAGAGTATGCCTACCATTTGGAACAAGCAACAAATTTTATGGAAAATGTTGGTCCTAAAAATTATGTAAAGCATGAATACTTTAAGAAATGAAGAACAAGTTTACACAATACTAATTAGACAACTAATAACATAATTTATACTTTTTTAATGTTTATAAATCTTATTAGAAATGAATCAAAGATTTACAAAGGATGGTTGCAGAACACTATCCCAATTGAATGACAAATAAACTCTCATGAATCAAAGCTAAGCTTATACTTCATGAGAGGATGATCCTATCAACTATAATACATTTGTATTATTTTGTGTTTGTTTAGAATCGATGTCTATCTCCTGGTACAAACATTTCTTTATATAGTAGAGAGTACAAGGATAATAAGTGGTGATAGCTGTGGAGATGTGTCATCCATCTAATGGAGTTCCTTTTTTGGAAAAGAAACAACCATTCTTTTAAATGATCATAATTGTTTCCACCTTATATAGTACAACATTTCCTTGCTTGGTCCCATCCATGTTTTGTTTGATTCTTTCATAGTGAGATATAGATATAAGTCATTAGATATTTGCAAATCTCAGTGACTCTTTGAGGCTCATGTACTTTACCCACTAACACCGCAGTAAAGTAAAGTGTTTTTTCAGTTGGTCTTCGACGTCCCTAAGGCTTGTCATTCTTGGTTGAGCTTTTTACAACACTGAGTAACTCACTATTTATTTACTGAGTAAATTAGGCTATTTATATTTAAATACTTGTCAGGGACAATTGGGTAAATTTTAACCCAACAATCTCCCTCTATTTAAATATAAAAATAGCCTAAGTTAATTAGTAGTAAGTGAGCATAACGGCTTCTTCTTACGTAATGAGTTACAACAACAAATAAAAAAATAATAAATTTTGATCCCATGTTGTTGATGTTGCTGAGCTTTGTTCAGACTTTATGTTCAATGACCATGAACTCCCTTATGTATACTTGCATATTTAGTGACTAAATAAAGCTCAAGTGGTAAAGTTCAGGGAGTGAGTTTCACGGATGTGGTTTAGGGGATTGATCCGTATCCAAGTACGTATATAAGGATATTATCAATAGTAGTATAAGATAAGTATTCCGTAAGGATTTAAGAAAATTACTTTTATCCAAAGTAAAATTCAAAACCATCCCGAGTCGTATCCCGACGAGGTGTGAATTGAAAATCGGTTAAGTTCGTGATCGCGTGATTTGAATGGTTTTTCAGAATTTTTAATTTTTAGGTCTAATTCTACTATAAAAACCATTAGAAACATGTAAAGGCAGCATCAATAAAACTATTAAAAATTTGACCTAAACAACGTTAACGAAAAGCCAAATATGCCGATTTAAAACCCTAATTAATCAAAAATTTTAAACCCTAAAAAGTGTTTTTTTAATTTATTTATAAATCCTAAATGACTGTAAATAATTTTCTAGAAAAAAGAATTAGAATTTTTATGACTTTTATTTATTTATTATGAAAAAAACTATTTTTATTCTTAGAAACTTAATTAAAAATACTAAACAATTTTATAAAAATCTAGAAAAATTATGAAAAGTACTTTAGACAATGCAGAATCTATGAAAAATGAAAGCTTGAAAAGTGACTTTAGGAATAAGCAGATAATATGCAAATAAGCTCGAATAAGCTAAAAACTAAAGTGACTATATGAATTTAATGGTGCAAAGAAATGAATGAAAAAGACCCCAGGGCACTGGTGATAGTGTGTGGTGGCTAATACGTTATGAAGAAAGGGGGAGGTCACATGTTCTGAAACTGTGGCCTTGCTTTTTGACAAAACATTTTTTAGTTTTCTTGTTTGAAAAAGCTTAAAGCTACAAGCTTAAACTAACAACTTTAATAATTGTGACCTTTTGACAAAATTTAAAATTAAGCTAAACTAAACGACAAATAACAAAAACGAGTTTAAAACAAATTATGTTTTGACTTATTTGGCTCATTAAGCAAAAGAAAAGCTACAACTGAAAACCAGCTAGACCTAAACCTAATAAGCTCCAAAGACTGAAATTAAACATACCAAATAAGTTAGGAATAAGCACAACAAGAATAGTAGTACTAACTTGAAGTTAGTACTGCTAGGCTTAGCAGTTAGGACTGCTAAGCTTTTAGCAACCTCAATTAGCTCAAGCAAAGCTCAATAAGCTAAACATAAGCACAAAGCTAATCCTAATAAGCACAAGTGACCACAATTGAGCACACATAATAAGCTGATAAGCTCATTAAGACCTTAAATAGTTTGCATAACTTTTTGACTTAAAGGGAATTATGACAGCTTTTAGCATAACTTTTGACACAAAAATAAGCTTCAAAAAGCTTATATCAAATCCTAAAAACTGAAAACAGATAAAGTCTACCTACTAATTAATACATAAAAACTCATTTTAAGAATTTTAAACTAAAAATAAGCTAGAAAATTAATCTGTTAAAAGTGACAGTTTAAACAAAATATTTTTGGTTTTTTTTTATTTTTAAAGACTAGTTGCAGACTTAATTTTAAGACTTAAAAAGACTCTTGACTAACTAAACCTTGAAGTTGATTAATCCTTACCCTACAATAAGCTAACTGAAAGAAAGATCAATCCAGTTAAGCTAAAATCAAACCACAACTTTGAACTGCAATATGAGAAAATTTTATGAACTAGTTATGACTGTTTTTGCAAAAACGTTTTCCAACATTATTAAACTTAGAACAGAACAATTTGATGCATTAAGAATCACATCTAAAACACAAACAACAATACCTCAAGTACCTTATTAAGACAGTTGACCCATAAGTTTATTGGGCAAACTCAAAACTTTCATACTTAAGCTATTGTTAATAGAAAACTAGAAAATTTAACAAAACTAAATTTTAGCTTATAAAAACTACTACTAAGACCTTATTTGAGCTTATAAAACTTACATACAAACCAAAAACACATTAAACCTTATTAGACCCATTTTTGAACTCTTGGACCCAAACACTCCGTTAAAATCTAATGAACCACCAAATTGACCACCAAAGAGACATATTGACATAACTGTTAAACCCCAAACAGATTAAGAACTATATTTTTAAGCATAAATAATCAATACTCTACCCACAAATAAGCATGTGATTGACGATAATATGAGCACCAAGCTACTGGGCCTTATTTCATAATATAACGCATAGAGCCCATAGGCCCAAGACAATAAATACCGGACTGTAAGCCTGACAAGTGGTCATGCCTGGATATTTCAAAGACGCACGTGATATCTTCAAAAGCACCTCCTGTTGGCATCTCCGCGGACAAACATTAACCGCGGAAGAACACTCGCGTGGCCGCAAACACGGATTACAACGTGGACCCTTACCTGACAAGGACCCCACTTCCGGCCCCCAACAGTTACAACGAAATACAGGGAACCCTAGGATTGGGCTTGCCTATAAATAGGGTCATTTACACCCCCAAAAAGGGTACATTCTGTCCCTAATCATTAATACACACATACTTCTGACATTCTCTAGATAAAAGGTGTACTTACTCTCAAACCCGGAGCTAATCGCAGGGTCCGCCCTGCGTAAGCCTAACGGTTACTCTCATTTGTACAGAGTATCCTCTTTCATCACTTGGATTAGTGCAAGATCTACGTCCATAACAACCCATTATTGGCCTAGCCCAATAAATAATAGTAACCTAGATTTCACCCCTTATAACGGTTTTTTGTACTAACAAGCTTGGCGGTCATCCGTGGGACCGATATTAACTACTACGTTTCCTTGAAAAATACTCAACCATGAGCACTCAGAACAACCTACCCCTAGCACATCCCAGGTCCTGATGTGTAATACGATAGGAAGGACAAAAAAAACCCCCCAGGGCTCCGCGAGAACAACATCCGCTGTAGATCGCGAAAGAGTTTCAGCGAAAAGCACTAGGAGAAACAACTACAACATGCGGATTTAAAAAAAAAAAAAGTTTTAAAAAAATGATAATGAGAAAAGAAAGAAGAAAAAGCTAGCGGAATAAAAGCAAAGGCATCGACGTTGGCGACGCCCGAAGAACACTAAGGGCGACAAGAATTCAGCGAATTCTGATCCAAGACAATATCACCAAGAAGATAAGACGCTCTTCCGGACCAGCCCACAATCCTAGTGTCCTTTACTTAGGTTGAGGCGCGAAAGGTCAAGATGGCCACGGCATGAATACAAGAATAAGGAAAGAAGGGAGAGCACCGTGTACAGAACACGGAAGCAGAGGACGGAAGTATACCTCTATGCATTCTGATAGCCGTCAAGAAAGCCTCAAGGTATACGAAATTACTCTGAAAGGTGACGATAGTGAAGCGGGCATTTGAGGAAGTCTAAATTACTAGGAAGAAAATCTAGTGTTGAAGATGATGATCTCTTCTAACCTTAGGTATGTGCCGAGACAGAATCCGTTCAAGACATGCCAAGTCATGTGAAAACATATAACGGAAGCGAAGATCCTGAAGATCACTTGAAAATTTTCCAAGCAGCTGCAAAAACGGAGAGGTGGGCCATGCCAACATGGTGTCACATGTTTAATATACCACCTACACCGGAAACAGCCCGAGTAGGGTTGATGATTCAGCCCCGCCGTAATCAATAGACAGTTTACCAGGATCTAAGAGAACATTCCCTGAAAAACTACCTCTAACAGAAAAAGTGCATCAGAGACCCCATAGTGCTCCACAACATCAAACAAAGAGATGGAGAATCCAAGAAGACTTCATACAAAGGTAAAGTCAAAAGTGAAAATGTGAACGGAGCACCGGAGTGATGAGAATCTTCGGATTCGTGCATGGAAATCACGAATCCCGAGCTCATAAAAGATTCACGAGAAAATTCCAAAAAACATAGACAAAATGATGCAGGTTGCCACGTCTTTTCTTCAAGGGCAAGAGGCGGCCTCAAATCAAGAAAGGAAAATAGTTTCCTTCAGGCCTGAGGCACTCCAGAAGGGAATCATAGCAGAATTTCAAAAAAGGAAGGGGGCTTCTGCAGCCAACATAAGACTGGGAAAAGCCCAGACAGGTTCACTATTTTTTTCTCTACAAAACTCCCAAGAAATCTGGCCTTGGAAAAAGGAAAATTTAAGACCCCACCTCCAATGACAACCCCGGTTGAAAAGCGAAACGCAAACAAGTTTTGCGAGTTTCACGGAGAAGTGGGGCACAATACAGATGAATGCAACCATCTGAGGAAACAAATTGAGGACATGCTCAAAGCCGGGAAACTGTCACACATAATTCGGGAGCTGAAGCAAAATAGCGGAAAAGAACAGCCAAAAAAGAAAGGTGAAACCTCCAGAAAAGAGAAACCTCAGGCAATCTTAATGATTCAGTCACGGAAAAAAGCAATAAGAAGAGTTAACTCAAATTTTTTCTCACCCGACCTCGAAATAATCATTCCCGTCCCTGGGAAGAAGAGGATCCAGAGGGCCCCTAATACATAGAAGCACGAGGTTTGAGGGTACCAAGAGCAACCGCATGTGTATTGACGGAGGATCATCATTTGAAATACTTTACGAGCACTGCTTTAATCGACTCCGTCCGGAAATAAGAAACCAAATGGTCCCGGCCACAACTTCGCTAGTAGGGTTCAGCGGTGAAATAAAATGGCCATTAGGGCAAATAACACTTTTGGTGAAGGTCGGGGATGACGAACATTCAACATCAGCATGGATGGACTTCATGGTGGTAAGACACAACGTCACCGTTTAATGGAAACATTGGAAGACCAGGGTTGCGGACAAATAAAAGCGATCCATCTAACAACGCATGGAATGATAAAATTCCCGGTTATGGAGAACACTTACGCTAAAAAGTAGTAAAATCATTCTCGCTGAATGCGCAATGATCTTCGGACTAGAAGACCAATCCCCTCCGGTAAACAAAGTAAAATAGAAAGGATAAAGTGGCATCAACCTGGAGTCATCCGGAACAACAGTAATGATGGTTCTAACCTCACGGAAAAAACCAGAGTAACTTGCAACCTTTACTTAACGCAGCATAGATAATCGCTTGGACCCGAATGACGGCGTTCCAAGCCAGAATAACGGAACATAAGTTAAATGTACGGAAAGGTTGCCAGCCGGTTAGGCAAAAGAAAAGAGGCCAAGCCGCAGAAAGGAATGTAGCAATAAACGACGAGGTTAGTAAGCTGTGAAAGCTGGGATAATGAGAGAAGTTCATTATCACGATTGGCTCTCCAACCCGGTTATGGTAAAGAAAAGCGACAACAGTTAGAGAATGTGCGTTGATTTTAAAGACCTCAATAAGGCTTGTCCCAAGGACGGTTACCCCCTGCCGGAAATAGACTGAAAGGTCGAATCGTTTGTGTGGATCCCCTTCCAAATGCTTCCTGACGCATACAAGGGGTATCATCCAAATACGAATTGGCAGAGGAAGATGAGAAAAGACCGCGTTCATTACAAAACCAAGTATTTTTTTTGCTACACAAAAATGCCTTTCGGTCTAAGGAATGCCGGTGCAACTTATCAGCGGCTAGTAGACAAAACATTCCACGGACAGATCGGTAGAAACCTCGAGGTATACGTAGATGATTTGGTCATAAAAAGCCGCACGGAGGATGAGATTGTCCGCGACATTGAAGAAACATTTAAGACACTCAAAAAAAACCAACAGGCAAACTAAACTCAAATAAAAGTGCACCTTTGGAGTTGAGGAAGGAATGTTCTTAGGATACCAGGTCAATACTAAAGGCATTAGGATTTGCCCAGACAAGGTAGACGCTGTATTAAGCCTTCAGTCACCAAAATGCTTGAAAGACGTGCAGAAGTTAAATGGAAAATTGGCGAGCTTAAACAGGTTCTTAGCAAAGTCAGCGGAGAAATCATTACCATTTTTCAAAACTTTGAAAAAATGCAACAAAATAGTAACTTTCTAATGATAAGAGGTACGGAGCTGCATTCAAACAAATGAGGAACATATAGCAAAGTTTCCTATGCTCACCGCTCCAGAAAGAACAATAGGACCTCATTGTCTACCTGGTAGCCTCAAGGAAGGAGCATGCGCGCCGTACTAATGACAGAAAGGGAGCTAGCATAGCGCCAATCTCTCTTGTTAACGCCGGGCGCTACGAGGCTCGGAAATAAACTACACCGCCATGGAAAAATTAGTACTGGCATTAGTACATGCAAGCAAAAGGCTAAGAAGATACTTCCAAGCTCACCCTATCACAGTAATAACAGATCAACCCATCAAAAACATACTATCAAACACGGAAGTCGCTGGTCGGATGCAAAAGTAGAGCATACAGTTAGGAGAGTTTGGTATACATTATATGCCAAGAGTATCTGTGAAAGGGCAAGTATTAGCGGATTTTATTGTAAAAAGACCAGAGGAGGCAGGATAAGACGACTCCGCAAAAGAAGAAGAGTTGTTCCCGGCACGGTGGACCTTGTTCACGGACAGATCATCTTGCATAGACGGATGCAGAGCAGGAGTGATACTCACGGATCCATAGGGAGTAGAGTTCACACACGCTTTGAGATTTTAGTTTGAAACAACTAACAACGAAGCAGAATATGAAGCATTGATAGCGGGATTGCGAATAGCGGAAAAAATGGGTGTCAAAAACCTCGAAGTAAATGTATACTCAAAACTGGTAGCAAACCAAGTAAATGGGACTTACATTGCAAAAGAAACAGACATGATCAAATACTTGGAAAAGGTAAAAGCACTGACTAGTACCTTCCGTGCGTTCTCAATAAAGCAAGTCCCAAGAAGCAAGAACAAAAAGGCGGATGCACTAAGCAAAATGGCGTCCACCAGTTTTGCACATCTCAGCAAACAGGTGTTGGTGGAGGAATTGAAAGAAAAATCCGTAAACGAAAGAGAGGTGCTCGCCGTGGTAGAGGAAGAGATGGACACCTAGATGACCCCAATTCACGAATACCTCACGGATGAAACTTTACCAGCAGAAAGGAAAAAGGCAAGGGCGATAAAGCGTAAGTCACAACGTTTCGCCATCATCAATGGAATACTATACAAAAAATCCTTTCTAGGCCCATGGCTTCGGATGTGGTAGACCTTCCACAGCAAACTACGTCTTTACGGGAAATACACGAAGGCTCGTCACATGCATGCGGTACATGATCCGTCTGGCCAAAGCCTTTGAGGACCGGATATTCAGGCTACAATGCACAAAGACGCAAGGGCCTTATAAAAGACATGTAAAAGAATGCCAAGTACACAAACCCGTCCCAAGAAATCCGCAGGAAAAGTTGAATCCGAATCACATCTCCGTGGCCATTTTACAAATGGGATTGACATAGCTGGGCCATTCCCGAAGGACCCGTCAAAGTTTAAATTTCTAATAGTGGCTATGGATTACTTTACCAAATGGATAGAAGCAAAACCAGTAGCAACTATCACGGGAAACCAGGTCAAAAAATTCGTATGGGAAAACATAGTATGCAGATTTGGTCTTCCAGGAGAAATCATATCTGATAATGGGAAACAATTTCGAGATAACCCCTTCAAGGATTGGTGTGAAAAATTATGCATTCAACAACATTTTGCTTCCGTAAAGCATCCTCAGACGAACGGACTGGTTGAAAGGGCAAACAGGAGTCTAGGGGAAGGAATAAAAGCAAGGCTAGGCAGGGAAAACAAGAACTGGTTGGAAGAAATCTCTCATGTACTTTGGGCACACCGTACCATGATCAAATCTAGTAATGGGGACACTCCGTTCTCATTAACTTATGGAACGGAAGCTGTCATCCCAGCGGAAATTGGGATGCCCACGTTCAGGACAGCAGAAGTAAACGTTGACGAAAATGATGAAGCATTGGAAATCAACTTAGATCTGATAGAAGAAAAGCGAGAGCAAGCAGCAATAAGAGAAGAAAAAAGCAAGAGGCAGATGGAAAAATACTACAACACCAAAGTTAGAAATACAAGCTTCAAGCCAGGAGACTTAGTGTATCGAAGCAACGAGGCAAGCCGTGTAGAAGACACAGGAAAGTTAGGGCCTAAGTGGGAAGGCCCATACGAAGTCACGGAAGCACTTGGGAAGGGATCGTACAAGTTGAAAGACCGAGAAGGAAGAGAACTCCCGAGAACCTGGAACGTTTGCAATCTCAAGAAGTGTTATATACACAAAATGTAAGCAGCTTAACCATACGGACTCCGTGATGGGAAGAGCACTTTTATCTTTATTCCGTGTAGTGATTTTTAAATATCGTGTAATGTGATTTTAATGTTAATGAAAAAGTGAAGATTAGCTACCTTCACAAGTTATGTTTGAAAAAATTCTATATTATTACTTTGCAAAGTCATTTATTGTGATTAAGCCGCGCACACACGGAGCATGTCTCCATTTATGTTATTCCGTATAACAAAAGGATGAGCAACCTCATAATTAGCTCAAAGTACGTAAGAGGTATTGCAAACCCGGTACCGGGAGAATAACCCACAAAATATCCAAACAAGACTATCCTACTAAAGGTATCACACGTGATATAAAAAGATAGCAGCAACATTTATATATAACAGATATGTTCAAAAAGTGTTGTAAAATTGATTACATACAAAATACCGCAACAAAAAGGCCACATACGGCCACGGTATGGAAAACACCATAACAAACCGAACTATAAGTAGCCACGGTATTTTAATTACAAGAGAAACCGCAAGGTCACATGCGACCGCGGAGGAAAAACAAATATACTCATAAAACAGCATCCCTAGCTTCATCATCCAATTGGGAAAACGTAAGGCCACCTCTGGCTGAAGCATCGATCTTTCCTTCACTTTCCGACCCTAGGGTAGCGTTCTCCGGAACCACATCCGCTGAATCAGGATTATCGTAATCTTCTACGGAAACAGAAGGATCAGTAAAGGAAACAATGACCCAGTATATAACACATGTAGCGGGAAACTCAACATGCGTTCAATCAAAGCCGTAGAGGATAAAGGATCATCGATGGACATAAACAAATCTTTCAAAAAGGGGAGACGTTCAATAAAATTTCTTTCCATTTTCTCCACCCGTCCACTGCAAATATCCAAAGCAACGGATAAGGCTTGGCTCCCAATAATGACCCTATCCTGCTTATGATGAACGGGAACCATTAGTTGACTTACATCGGGTTGAAGATCAGTCATGCCTAAGGTCTCAGCCACGACATCATCCAAACGGAGAAGATCCATAATATCCCACGTACTGGCATCCTTCTTATTGGATAGTTCCTGCAGAAGCTGAAAGTTCAGGTTACGGAGATCACGGATAGCAGAATTAAAATCATCCTCCGCGGAGGGTATATAAGCTTCAAGATCAGTCAAACATCTGCCAGCTTGCCCATGCTCAATCCCTGCGGCTAGGCCCTCCTGCATTCCTTTCTCTATAGCACGGCCAAAAGCATGCCCAAGAGCCTCCATGTACTCATTTGAATTAAGACACTTAACCACAAGAAGCTTCATCCCGTGAGTTAGTAACCATCTTCGCCCCGCAACAACGTTGAGGAGGTGTGGATGGAAACTCTCTTGAAAGCGCATACAACACCGGGTAAAATCAGCATCAATCTCGGCTAACCTAGTCCTGAGGGGTCCCATAAGATTATCTTGAAATTCCTCTAACTGTTTCAAGCTCCCCTCATACACCTCCAGCTTCTCACGGAGATCCGTAGAAGAAATCTCTAGCTTATGCACCTAAGAAATACGTGTATGTATATATGAGGAGAGGAAAACAGAGAATTATGAAGAAAATAGTTAAGGACGGAAAACTATACCTGATTAACAAGACTTTGGTTCTGGGACTTCAAGGAAGAAGAAGAAGCTCCTAAGTCAGAAAGCTCATGATCCTTTTTAGCAATAGTAGATTCAAGACCCGTCACTTTTAACTTTAAAGAATTACATTCTTGCTCAAGAAGGACGTTGTGGTCCTTGGTGGAAGCAACTTTGCCTCGAAGTGAGTTCTCGGTGGCCTCAAGGCCGAAAACCTGATCACGGAGTTGGGCTACTTTCGCAGCCTCCACCTTTGCTTTAAGTAATTGGGACTTCAAGTCTTCAATCTCCTTATCTTTCACCTCCAACAAAATATCTTTCTCCTCCGCAAGAGATCTCTATTTCCTCTTCTCCAAAATATTATACTCCGCACGCATCCTCACCTCGGAGCTCAAACTCAAATTGCGTGCGGCTGATACATTGAACTCAGTAAATAATTGCTCATGCTCCATTCCGCGGACAGTCTTGAAGAAGGCAGGAGGAGTGAAGTGATCAATCATATTGGCACACAAACGCCCATCATTCAGCTCAAAACCCTTGGTCACCGTCCACTCAGGAACATAGATTTCCTCCGAGCCGGCACCTACAGCCTCTTCCGCACGAATGCTCCCGGCATCAAAGCCACTACCTGACCTCCCTGTAAAAAGACTAAGAGTACGATCCGTCTTCTCAGATGAGCTTGAAGAACCAAAAACGGACGGATGCGGTGCACTCTTATCTTTGCTAACATCAGCAGGAATAGCAACTGTGGTAGCAACAGTAGCAACAGTGGTAGCCTCAGTCATAACCGGAGCAGCAGACCTGACAAGAGAATCAACTTCAGGATTCGCAGATTTAGCGCCTGAGTGATGAGAAGAATCAGAGAGGACTACGAACCTTGCGGAGTGACCTATAGTTCGCAAGGATGGGCCAGTCACGGAGTCAGTACGGTCTCCGCCCTCCTCCAAAGGTGAAGCTGTCACAAAGGAAGTAATAAAGGGTAAGGTAGGAAGAGCTGGAACACCCTGTTCTACCGTTAATCGAGAATCTTGGAGCAACCTGTTAAGAACACTAGGAGACTTACCTCCAGTAGCGGAACCACCAGTAGTCCCATAATCAGCTCTTAATCTTTTGGGTGGATGGGAAGCGGCAGGCATTCTTTCACTTTCACGGGTTGCTCTCTTCTTCTTTGAACGCTTGGGCCTAGGAATTTCAGTACCAACAGGCTCAGTAACAGGCACGGAGGGCTCAACATCATCCTGACCACCAACGGAATCAAACCCTTGATCCCCACCATCACCAGCACTTGCATCTCCAGCAAATTCCCTCTCCACACTAGCCGACAACTCTCCGGAGGAACGAACCACGGAGGTCGGTAGTAGGGTCACGGTGCGGTGTTTGGCCACCGTGACAATAGGCCTTTCATTTTCAGCTCTGGCTCTTTCAACGATCCTCACCTTACGGGGATCAGCAGTACGGATAAAGGCACTCAAATCCATCTCTGCAACAGACAACAGGGAAAAAGGGTAAGGAAACAAGGAAAACAGGAAAAGCATAAACAATAATCAAAGTGCGTACGGAAAATAGTACCCACCCTCTCCGTTCTCATACTCAAAGCGGGGATAAGTATCTTTATTCAAAAGGTAATTACGGCTTATGCCAACCCAGCAAAGAAATTCTTCCGGGAACCTAAGGAACGGAGAGGCTTGAGCAATAAGGGTATTAACATGTTGCACATTATATTCAGAGGGAGCAGGAGCTCGATCTTTGACAATATTAGAACCCGAAAACCAGCTAAACCGAGCGTTGGCAGGAACCACAAACTCATCAACCCAGAAAAATGATCATTCCAATTCTTCACGGAATCTAAATTCTTGGAATAACAAGCACGGACGTTCGGGCGTTTAGTGAACCCAAACCATCCATTTTTATAATTGTGCGTATAAAAGTAGCGGAAAAGACTAACATCAGGTTCAATATTGCAAACGCGGCACAAGATTTCAAAATGAGAAACCTTGGCAGATCCAAACACGGATAATTGGGAAAACGGAATGCGGAAATGGGTGAGAACAGACACGAAGAAGGTAGAAAATGGAATACGGTAGTTGGCATAATCGAAGAATCGGGTGTACATTCCAATTTTACCAGTTGGTCTTTCATGCATAGTGGCATCAGAGCTTGGTAGTTGAGGATGAACTTCCTCGGGAACAAAATATTTGGCACAAATGGCATCAAGATGTTCTTGTGTAAGAACACATTTGAGAGATGTAATACTGCCCATAATAAAAGAGAAGCAAAGAGATTAACCTGAATAAAAACAAACTGGTAGAATAGGGGAGGCTGTGCAACTAAGAAAACCTTGGAATTTATCAACAATGGTGGAAGAATGAAAGAGATGAAAAAAGAAACAGTAAGGCATGAATCGACTATTTATACCCATGGTATATTTAAGCCAAGAGACGGTAGGATGATGACACGTGCCAAGACACTTCCCAATCAACGGTGCAAGGATAGAGTAAAAAGATAATGATAACAGCTGGATATGGGACCCAGGCGGTCAAATCATGCAGAAGATAAAGGGACAAGAAGAGTCCACGTTACCAACGACAAACTGCCAAAACGGTACAAAGAACGCGGAACAGGGCAAGAGTAAACGAAAATTTGATCACGGAACCTTAAGTCTAGCAACGCTCACCGCACGCTATAATTGTACCACGTACAGTAAGCAAACTAGACTGGGGGGACTTGATGACGTATAATATGAGCACCAAGCTTACTGGGCTTAGTTCATAATATACGCACATGGGCCCAGGCCCAATACAATAAATAGCCGGACTGCTAAGCCTAACAAGGGTCATGCTCCGGATATTCCAAAGACGCACGTGAGTGTCTTCAAAGCCGCACCTGTTGCATCTCCGCGGACAAACACTGACCGCGGAAGAACACTCGCGTCCGCAAACACGATTACACGTGGACCCTTGCCCGACAAGGGACCCACTCCGGCCATCAACAGTTACAAGCGAAATACTAGGGAACCCTAGTATTGGGCTTGCCTATAAATAGGGGTCATCTCACACCCCAAAAAGGTACATTCTGTCTAATCATTAATACACACATACTCTGACATTCTCTGACAAACATGTGTACTTACTCTCACGCCAGAGCTTAATCGCGGGGTCCCCCCTGCGGTAAGGCTAACGGTTTACTCTCATTTGTGCAGATTATCTCTTCATCACTTGGATTAGTGCAAGATCTACGTCACAACCCATTTATTGGCCCAGCCCAATAAATAATATAGACCCATATTCACCCCCATACACGGTTTTTGTACTAACAAGTTGGCGCCATCCGTGGGACCGATATAACTGCGTTCCTTGAAAATACTCACCATGAGCAATCACGAACAACCTACCCCTAGCCATCCCAGGTCTGATGTGCGGAATACGATAGGGAAGGACAAACAAACCCCCCAGGGCTCCGCGAGAACTACATCCGCTGTAGATCTCGAAGAGTTCTGCGAAAAGCACTATGAGAAACTACTACCAATCATGGCGGATAAGTATGAGTATGAGAAGAGAAAGAAAGAAAAGCTAGAGGAAGTAAAAGCGAGGCATATGGGCCCAGGCCCAATACAATAAATAGCCGGACTGCTAAGCCTGACAAGGGTCATGCTCCGGATATTCCAAAGACGCACGTGAGTATCTTCAAAGCCGCACCTGTTGCATCTCCGCGGACAAACACTGACCGCGGAAGAACACTCGCGTCCGCAAACACGATTACACGTGGACCCTTGCCCGACAAGGGACCCACTCCGGCCACCAACAGTTACAAGCGAAATACTAGGGAACCCTAGTATTGGGCTTGCCTATAAATAGGGGTCATTTCACACCCCAAAAAGGTACATTCTGTCTAATCATTAATACACACATACTCTGACATTCTCTGACAAACATGTGTACTTACTCTCACGCCGGAGCTTAATCGCGGGGTCCGCCCTGCGGTAAGGCTAACGGTTTACTCTCATTTGTGCAGATTATCTCTTCATCACTTGGATTAGTGCAAGATCTACGTCACAACCCATTTATTGGCCAACCCAATAAATAATATAGACCCATATTCACCCCCATACACGGTTTTTGTACTAACACCCCCAATAGGCTCACGTATTTCTAACGTATAACTTGCGAAACCGACTAACATATTCCAACATTTTTTACATCCCACTGTTCTTGAATTGTAATTTACAATATACTCCATAAATGATATATCCAGGATATTCGTATAAATGGTTCAGAAGGTAAATTTTTGCTACTGCAAATAAGGTCAATAATAGTTCTGTTCAGCTTTAATGTTTGTATATACATGAGATTGATAATAGCTCTTTTGTCATCATTTCCATCCAGTGTTTTGAAACCCGGTTCGATCCGGCCGGGTCAACCGGTTGGTTTCGGCAGAAAAAACGGGTCAAATTAAACCGGGTTTCATATTTTCGAAACCCGGTTTGACCCGCCGGGTTTGACCGGGTTTGGAGTGACCCGGGTCAGCCCGGGTCATGAGACCCGGCCGGGTTTCGGTTTTTTGGTATTTTTTTATAAATAAAACATGTTAATTGTATATATTTGCAACGTAATTTTAATTTTACATGTTATATTTGTTAATAAATAGTCTTTAAGCTTAATATATGAAATATTTCATAATTTATATACATACTTTCTTTCTAATTATTGAAAGAAAAAAAAATATATATATATATAGGGTGAGGTTCTTTTCAGAACCAAACGAATGTACAGAACTGCGAGAACCACCATTAACCAATCAGATTTTTTTCAATATTTATCTTTTTAATTTATTTCAAAAGGGTATATAGGTAAAATTACATTTAAAATTTTTTTTTTTTATCAAAAAACGTTTTTCTAATTCTTACATTTTAGGAATTTTTTTAAAATATTTTTTCCAGCATGTTTAGTTTTGTGTGCATATGTGTTTTTCTCCGACATATGTTTTTAGTGTTCATTTGCATAAACCTCTAATGTGTTTTGGTAACAAATATTCACACAAGTGTACGGAATGACAAACATAAAGTATTTTACATGTACTATAAACATTTCAAAACAAAAACATTATACACAAAATCTAAAATCATGTGATATACAATTCAAATAAAAAATTATAAAAGTAAATAATAAATGAAAGATTAGACGTGTCTACTAATCTTTAACACAATTGATGTTGCCATATATGCACATGTATTATCCCTCATTAGAGACTCTCGATATCTTTTTATGCATATGTGCATTTGAGTTCATCCATTTATATACGTACTCAAGTTGGTTTATGTGCACTTGTATCTACTGCATGCACTTGTGTATTTACTTTTACTTTATCATAATTATCTTCTCGCTAGATGGTATGTACAAAACACGCGTGCACTCTTCATATTGCGTATCATACTCGTACCTGAAACCACAAACAAATAAACCAATTATTTAATAATAGCAACTAACAAAACACATATGCACAATCATTTCTTATATCAAATGATGCAAACAAATTTAATTATAACAAGTAGTGTTGCATATATGCATAACAAAAATGTGCACAGTTATTCATAATCCGGTCTTGGTAAATAAACTAGCATAATATCAAAACATAAAATGAACTATGCAACTAGCAAACAAATATGCACAATCTAAACATGAGATGTGATCTAAAGAAATAACAGCTAAAATAAAACCAAATAATATCTTACTATAAAGCTGATCAAAGACAACTCACCGTAAACTCTAAATCTACATCATGATAGATGACTAAAAAAATAACTCTGATGTTACAATTAACCTACTTACGTAGATATGAAGTTCATCATGACTATTAAACACTAGAAGCTATGAATCTTGTAAACTCTTTACTATCATATGTATATACATTTTGAAAACAATGGCCATCTAGTTACCTTTAACCCTCGCAGATATTAAAGCTATGGCCATCTAGTTATCTTTACTATCATATGTATATACATTTTGAAAACAATGGCCATCTAAAAACATGCAAATTGTAGGGCTCAAATAAAATACATATGCATAAGTTACCTTTAACCCTCGCAGATATTAAAGCTATGGTTTTTGATTTGTTTGTGGATTTTGATTGATAGAGAAGACACATGTTTGTGGGAGAGAGAAGACACACATGCATTAGGAGGATTTTGATATGTTTATGGATCTGTTGTAACTGATCCTAAAGTTACGTATTGTTCTTTCAATTTGTTTATGGATCATCACTTAAAAAGTTAATACAATCAAAATTAAAAAAATTATAGAAGTAATTATATAAGAAGAACTTACTTCAATGTCAATATGTTGTTCGTTAATATGGAGGTGGGTATGGACTCACTAAACCTGGCCTTAGATCATCATGACCAATCCACTACCAGTTCATGACGATTCTAAAACCCGACTCAACCAAGAAAACCTTCGTTTTCTTAATATACTATACATCTGATGTTGATGGTAACGTTGTTCAAGTGCATCGAAAAGAAGTCGAGACCTGTAAATTTCTTCATTGTAGCGATGGGGTTGTGGACTTGTGGCATGGACGGTTAGGGTTTCTGTGAGGGGGAGGTGATGACGGCGGTTATGTTTTAGAAGGAGGAATTGGTTATCTTTTTAACCTAAATATAATTATGAAACGTAAACTCTAAATCTACATCATGATAGATGACTAAAAAAATAACTCTGATGTTACAATTAACCTACTTACGTAGATATGAAGTTCATCATGACTATTAAACACTAGAAGCTATGAATCTTGTAAACTCTTTACTATCATATGTATATACATTTTGAAAACAATGAGCCATCTAGTACCTTTAAACCCTCGCAATATTAAACTATGGCCATCTAGTTATCTATTACTATCTATATTGTATATACATTTTGAAAACAATGGCCCTCTAACAACATGCCCAAATTTGAGTAGGGCTCAAATAAAATACATATGCATAATTTACCTTTAAAACCCTCGCAGATATTAAACATGTTTTTTGATTGTTTGTGGATTTTGATTGAGAAGACAGACACATGTTTGTGGAGAGTGAAGATCACGACATGCATTAGGAGAATTTGATATTTTAATGATCTGTTTGTAACGATCCCAAAGCGTTACTATTGTTCTTTCAATTTGTTTATGGATCATCACTTAAAAAGTTAATACAATCAAAATTAAAAAAATTATAGAAGTAATTATATAAGAAGAACTTACTTCAATGTCAATATGTTGTTCGTTAATCTATGGATGTGATATGGACTCACCTAACCTGGCCATAGATCATCATACCAATCCACTACCAGTTCATGACGATTCTAAAACCCGACTCAACCAAGAAAACCTTCATTTTCTTAATATACTATACATTTGATGTTGACGAAAATTACCAAGTGATTTTTTGTTTGATTGAATGAAGAATGAGGTGTAGGGGTTGTGTTTATATAGGCACAAGCCCAAACCCTATTCTTGTACAACAAGGAAACATTGTTTCCTTTTCCCCCTCTTGCTCTATAACCGAACAAACACCCCCTTCTAGAACCTAGGGAATGCGGCCAACAATGGGCTCCCTTGGGTTCGGGTTTTGTTCGTTTTAGTCCCTCGGTTTATTATTTAAATATTCGTTAAACTAGTTAAACAATTAACGTAAATAACGACTATTTAAATTATATCGTGAAGTAAAACATACTCTAATTGTTTAACGCGTGTGCCCCCAATAGGCTCACGTATTTCTAACGTATAACTTGCGAAACCGACTAACATATTCCAACATTTTTTACATCCCACTGTTCTTGAATTGTAATTGTAATTTACAATATACTCCATAAATGATATATCCAGGATATTCGTATAAATGGTTCAGAAGGTAAATTTTTGCTACTGCAAATAAGGTCAATAATAGTTCTGTTCAGCTTTAATGTTTGTATATACATGAGATTGATAATAGCTCTTTTGTCATCATTTCCATCTCACTATTTTCATTTTATTTTGCTGCTTGCTATTACTCTACAATGCATGTTTAGATTATTTCTAGTTTATCATATATGTGGAGCCTAGTGATGTTTTGTAATTTTATGCTGAGAAATGGCAAGAATTTAATGTCCTCACTTTTATAAAATTTGATCGCATATTAGATGTGGCAGATCGAGACGAGTCATTTTGTCTTTGGCCAAAAAGTGTGATAAGCAGATGTTTCCTTAATTGTTTGATGAGATAGGGAAAAAAAGTCATCAAACAGAAAACGATCTTGACTTGTGAGGTTGTTTAACTACTTTTGACCTAGATAAATTATTGGTTTTTTTAAGCAAGGTATGCATTTGCTCATCTACTAGACATTCTTCCTCTTGTAGTTGCCAATACTTAGGTTGTTAAACAGCTCACAACTATAACTATATTCCAAACAACCAATTAAAGTCGTACATAGGATTTCAGATGTTTAAGATTATTATAATCATAAGACATACTCCCAAATGTTCCCTCTATATATTTCTAGCTTTTTATGCATTCTTCACAATTAATCAAGTTAAGTTGTCCCTACTAAACAACGCTTAAGCCTAATTAGCTAATCACAGCAAATCTTGCCATGGCTTCCACCAGCTACATTTACCTTCTAGTTGTTGCGGCATTATTCCTTATGAAAAATGAGATGTGTTATGCTTCACGTAATTTGTTGCAAACAAATCCAACCCTGCCACAACCACAAATACCAACTTTACCTACATTGCCACAACCACAGATGCCCACGATTTCGACACTCCCACAGCCACAGATGCCCACCATCCCATCACTCCCACAGCCACAATTACCCACTCTCCCTACCCTTCCTAACATGCCCAAAGTTTCATTACCTCCTTTGCCATCTATGCCAACAATGCCTACAATCCCAAATCTTCCAACATCTCTTCCTAATATTCCTTTCTTTGCTCCACCACCATCAAAAAAGTAGACTAGGAACATTGCACTGCTGCAAGATAAGATGGAATACAATGATACAGGCTGTTGTGTGATGATTAGAATATGTGAGGGAATTTCATCTAGCTGTTTTACATTTGCGTTTTCTTATTAAGAGTTCTTCAATATATGTGATTGGTACCTTGGTTTTATGAGCAGCCGGAGCAGGGAGTGTCTGTTTGTGTGTTACTTTATGTTGTTTTTTTTTTCTAGTCTGAGTGGTTTGTTGTAATATATTCTTATTTTTAAATGTATAATTCAATTTTTATGGCATTGCTATACACGCATGGTCTGATTCCCACATCATCTTCAAATATTAGTAGACCATGCATAGTTGTTTACAATGGAAGTGTTATAGTTTCGTGTATGTGTATAAGATGATCATGGCTTATCGAAGAAAAATATTACTCGATCAAGGTAATGTTATCTTAAGAATAGGTTAAAGCTTATCTTATGTCGTGTTCAAATAATTGTTGACGTACTAGGTTTATTGGTTTGTTTTTGGTACTTTGTTGGCAAATCTGCCAGCCCTCTTGACCGATTGTGATTGTCTAATTCAAATTCTTATGATTAAGGGGATTATGTAGAATGATACTTCTGATTGTGAGTAGACGACCGCTCATGCTATGTAAATTCGTTTATCAGTGTTTTGTTTTTTCTGATTCAAATTTTAATTTAGTAATTGAAACATAATCCTGCATATATATAAACTAGCTTTAATACCCGTGCACGAACGGGTTTTAGGTATTAAATTTTAATTTAAGTGTTAAAAATGCCAGTGTTGTTATTTTTTCGTATTTGCACATTGAAAGTCTTGTTTATTATTATTTCAGTAATTGTTAATGCGGGTTTCTCTTAATTTAAACAATTGTAATAGTTATAATAAATGTTTCCTACCATACTAATCAGAGAATGCTAATCATCATGTTTGTCAATTATATTGTTGTGTGTTAATAATAATTTAGCCGTATTTAATATTAGAACTCGTATTCGCATGTGATAAACTTATAAAATGAAATAAGTCCTTATTGAACTCGTGTACACATGTGATAAACTTATAAAATGAACTCTTATTTTTAATGTGATTTGCTTTATGTGAGTCATTTAATATAGTAAACGTATTATTTTGATGGGACATCTCAAACTCCCTTTTAGTTGTGCCCTCCTTAGTTCTGCTCTTCTTCATACATTCGCCTAAAACTCTAAATACTTTCTTGTACCTTCTTCAAATCGTAACTGGCGAATTAGTGTTAATGCATTATATAAAGAACGGTCGTCTTCCTAAAAACGGTTGGGTTCTCTGACCCCTCTCATTATTTCGCAATTGCTAATAAACTTTAAGCATGAATAGTTCGTGCATATATATCATCCTGATAACCCGCGAAAAAAAACACCATCCTAGCATATTAGAACTATATTCATATGTATCTGAATATCCCACAGAACAAACTACCAACAGTACTCAAGTACAACACAATAATCCAATAAAAAGTATGAGTACCTACGGCCAGAGGCGTTGTATGACACTATATCGCAGAGCTTAGGACCGCTATTAGAACTATGAATCCAAAAATGTTGCAAAATAAAAGTGCAGACCCTTGAATGTTGTAAAGTGGAAATATGATTCAATATTTAATCATATAATCTATAAGTTACTTCATAGTATGCACCACTTCTCCAAGACAAATATGATCGACATTAAGGAGTAGAGTTCAAACCTCGAATAAACTTCTTCCTTAATTACATTATTATATGATACGCAATACAACAAAAATGACAATCACTCCATGTGACATCTGAAGTATGGTTGGATTTTGATGTAGGTTAAAATAAATATCAGTTGGTAACTAAAACGATCACACGCATTAAATACTGTTTTATATACACTGTAAATATATGTCCAAATATTTTAACATAAGAAATAATTTCTCTTGTATGCGAAAACCAATACACATCCAATACCTTCCAACGATTATAATGGATGAATATTAATAGATCCCATTTGCTCTTTGGAAGAGTCACATTCTTTACTCGCACAATATCTCCTTTTAAAAGCATATTTTTCTTCGTGTGGATGAAGGATAAAATATGTCTAGATGAGCAAACTTAAAGATGCAAAAAGTGTTACCTGCACAATAGCATGAACCAAAGCTGAATAGCAGCAAGTAAAATAAGAACTATAGAATAGCACAATTTGACATTGTGTCAATAGAAGCATTATGTAGCTCGATTATTGGATAACCAATGTAAAGTGAAGTTGTAGTAATAAACCTGATTTTTATAGGCTAACCAAGGCATATGAGGCGATCAAGAGCAGATGAAAGGATTATAGCGAACTTATAGGGAAAATTTTCTAGCATTAAAATAGAGAAATGACTCACTTTTTTCACCATTTTCTATGTGGGACTGACACCATAATGGCAGAGGTTATATAAAAAATATAGGAAGTTTTAAGTTTGTTACATGTACCTTTAGTGCTTCAACTATTGAGTATGAGACAGAGACAGTCCATCCACGAACGTGATCGAAGAAAATCCATGAACCGTTAGTAAACTGTCTACACATTTAGTGAGATCTCTTGAAGGATTTTCTCTCACCTACATATAGTAGTTGTATAATTAGAAAATTTGTTGAAATTCAAATAACAAATCATATGGTCTGGTAAGAAACAACCTACGATTTTCTTAAGTAAAGTGTGCCTTTTTGAGACGATCACCATATTACTTCAAAGAATTGCTTGAACTGCCCAACTGTGCATTTTTTTATTTGAACATCAAAACTGTGCATTGTTACTCTGTCTTCTTCTGCAATCCATAAGTAATCTGGTACTTTGGCATATATGAGTTCATCTCCATTTGGATTCTCTGCCAACCAACACATAGTTTGTAATCAGTCTCATAGTTCAGAAAAGAAACAATATCTAAGAACCAGCCTAGTAAGGTATTGAAGCTTATGCCACAATTGAAAAAAGGAATGTGGATAGTAGAAGTCACATAGATAGGTTCTTAATATAGAGATATTGCAACAGTATACTAAAGACATGTTTCTATTTAAAAGACTTAAAACCATTTAATGAATCAGCAATGCTTGACTTATACATTGCATAGCAACCTAATAATGAGACTGGCAACCTCATTGTCACCCTTGTAGTCGATCCATGTTTCTACCATCACTATATCAGAAATGAAGTTGTATTTTATACGTTGTGGTATTATAAATACACAAGTAAACAAAAGTTACACCCTCAACTACCTAATTCTGATGTAAACAAAAATAAATCATACCATCTAAAACTTCTTGTTTTGCGAAGGTGTTCATATGCTACTATATACTGAATCACTAATACACACTGACACAATGTGCACAACTGGATTGGTATGATGTTTTCGGCACTCGTTATGTAACCGCAAGTTTCATGTATAATTATAAGACCATGTGCTATGGATGCAATGATAGAAACTTGGGAAATGAATTTGTATTTATTTTTGTTTTCCCTGTAGTTTAGCGAAGTTGTTACTATACTTCTTCAATATTTATAACCCCGTACACCTCAAGATTTTTCGCACACTAAATATATATTTAAAAAGGATGGTGCTAATAATTACATCTTAAAGCAATAAACTTGGTCAAAAAGAGGGGTATTTATCATACTGGTAACTCTCAGATATGTTCGATTTGGCTCAAATATAAGATTATGACTTGCAAAGTTTCAGTGATGACCAAGCCAACATGGTTGCATTTTTTTCAACTTGTATCTTATTCTTGGCTTGTTCACCGGTGTATGTATGGCCTCCTAACTCTACAGTGCAGGTAAAGACGGGAAATGTCCAACGCCTTACCTTAAAGTTGTGTATGCTGGCATTGATGCCTCTACTTTTTGAGAAACCTCGTACAGAAGGGTCTTGTATACCTCTGTCTCGTCCTGTCCAATCGAAAACTTAATCATGTAAGTAAAGGTCTTGAAAAGTTAATATGTGCAAAATTAATTATGGAGAAATAATCTAAGGTCATTTGTAGATATATTTCTATCGTTAATCAGAGTAATGACTTTTTACTTGTCACTTTTTATATTAAAAAGGTTACAAATTCCTATGATATTCAAGAGACCAATACTAAGTCACCACCTCACTAATACCCCAATGAGGTTGTTTGCAACCTTATGACATTCTTAAAAACATAAAACAATAAAATACGTTGATGAAACTCTCTTTAACTAAAATGAATTACCAGCAACATTTGGTATTCCTACGACTACACCACAATCTAAATAACCAAGAAACCAGATTAAAATCTTTTTTAGCACCTCTTATTTGAAACCAAAACTACCTTGTTTATCTCTTAATAGAATTTCTTACTCTCATTCACTCCCCAGACTATACAAAACTATTCTGGATCACCCACTCATACCTCAACCACAACCAAAGAATAGGTTTTGTTTAAGTTTGTATATTTTTTTGCTCGTTTTTCATAAGCCATATTCATTGGGCTTTCGATAGAAAATCAATGGCCTTTTTGAGCTTTGTGCCGTACTTCTACGTTTGTCCATTGACTTAGAATAATCCAAATGACGATCTAAGTGGCAGCCTATTATGTCACTGGAATAAATTAAACTCCGAGAATGCACAAATTTTTTTTATCATTATTCAAAGGTTTGCTACTCAATCAAGCAATGGAAACCTTTTGATCAATCACACATAATATTCGTCGAATTGATGTGCAACATGTACATCAATACATGCCACAAGTTAAAAAAGAATGAGCACACAAACTTGAGACCTAACAAAAAAAATTGTGTTAATGGAAATAAGTAATATGTGGAGACTCGCAAGTACCTCATGGATTTCATAGTGTTGTTTTGCATGATTGAAAAGCAGGAGCATATTACTTTTACATAACACATTATGTACCAATGTTTGATCTTTATGCACTATATTTTGGATACCACTAACTTTCCAGTATGCATTATATATCCAATCCACCAATCTACTTATATCCTCAATCTAGGTAGTATTATAGTCAGCGTATAAACCTAAAACCTAAATTTCACTATAACAGGCATACCCGCTTACAATTGATCAATTTAGCTAATCTTGATATGTATGCTATATCGATGACATAACAATTGAACAAAACATAATACTCATAATTAATGACATTAAAAAACATACCTTTCAATAATCTTATCATATTACAATTTGACAACATCCATATCAGCATAAATCAATGTTGGAACGTAGGGAGGTGTTGTGTAGATGACCAATTAAGGTTGTTTTCTATTATTTTTTTCGATTTATGCATCTGAGTATAATTTAGGGTTTGGGTAAGCATGCTTGGTCGTGGTGGTCGGGTGGGGTGGTGCTGCAGGGGTGAGACTTTTGTTTGGGAAAGTTACTACTATGATTTTTTAGTTGACTTTGATTAAATATTGGAAGTTACATTACATGCTTCTTTTAGCCCTTGGAGTTTCAAAAATTTTAGTCCGTTTTTCTAAAGTTGTTTTTTCACACTTATGCCACATGAAGTTTTTGGCGTGTTGATTCAATATACACGTTTTTTGTCAATGTTGACCGAATGTAATTCAATTTTTACTTTTTATTAGCCAATCAAATTGTAGGATTTTGCCAACGTGCCAAAATTAAGTTTTCTAGATTGGTCCAATTTTTATATTCATAAGATTCAATCTCATACAAAACTCTAAAATAATGTAATTCTTTTATTATATAAAAGATGTAGGTGGTTATTTAAAAAAATCAGTCTGTGTACTTGCAGTGGCAATGGAATAACAGTTTTCTTTCAGGTAACATTATTCCGCTTTACCAAATATGAACCATTTGTAGAATAATCACAGTGTATCCGATTAGCATGAATGCAAACAATCTAGATAGTCAATGTTTGATTTGCATGCATTGTGTAAATTTTTTCAAATTGGCCATATGTTAACGTTGGACAATAAACAATGCCTAACACAACCACAAATCACATCCAGAAGGTAGTAGACAGAGGCTCCCAGAGCCTACAAGAAGCTTGCAGAGCCTTACGGAGCCTAACAATACGAAAAACGTAACAAAAATATGGAAACATAACACACAAACTAAACACACAGATTCTGTAAATTTAACAAACAAATTATACTTTCATTTAACAATCAAATATTAAGACCAGAGATAACAATCGGTACAACATACACATGCAATCACGCTTCGACACTTACGCTGCGTTCTCGAGTTTTAGAAAAGTGAAAAAGAAAAGAAATGATAGGTAAAGAAAAGAAATGATAAGAAAAAAAGAAAATCGTTTTATCATATTCGTGTTCTTGAGATAGAAGAAAAAGAAAAGAAAGTTATCACATTTTATGTTCTTGAGTTGTGTTGAAAGAAAAAGAGAAAGTCATTTTGACAATTATGCCCTTCATGCATATGTACTCTAAAATTACAATATATTTTAATGGGGGCATAATGGTCATTTTCCATATCTATGAGTAGTTAGTATTTTCTTTCCGTTGCAATCCGGTCAAAAATGGGAAGAATGTTTCATAAGAAAAAAGCTCATTATTTCCCCTTCAAATCCTATCCTTTCTACTCATTTCTATCTTAGAAAATTCTTAAGAACACAACTTTTTGCTTCCATCCTTTCAATTCCTTTCTTTTCTTCTGAAAATGAAACTCGAGAACTGAGAGTAAAGGCACGGTTGGTAGAGAGAAATTCAAAGAATAAAAATAAGGTAGAGAATAGAATTCTAGGTAAATGGAATTGTTGGAGAATTTTTCTTAATTCCATTGTTTGGTAACATTAAGAAATGATTTTGAGAATTAAATAAAAATTAATATAATATTGAATTAAAAAAATTAAAAAGATAAAAAAACAAAAATTGTGTCATCCTAAACTCATCGATCACCGGATCCAGTTAAGAAAGAATAAAAATTCACAATGATAGTTTGCATTGCACAAGGAATTAAAGATTCATGTCCAATTTAACAATACTAACAAAGAGATTATTTTAACTAACCTACTCAATTGCTTATGATGCCAAATGAAAAGCTTGAACAAATTGTCAAACAACAAAACTAAAGATCCAATCACATGAACATGAATAAATTAATCGTTGATGAAAAAAAAAAGATGAGATTCCCGCTATGAGGAACATCGGATGATGAAGAACAACTATTCAAGACACACTAAAGATAAGGATGAGAACCCACAATTGCTTTTGAGGCTAGATCTAGAGTGCATTTTGAAAGTTTGATGTAATGTGCATAGCACGTGACATTTGTTTTTATACCCCATTAAACTATTTTGAATTTAGTTTCACTTTTGTAGCTAAAAAATCTAATTCTTCGCTTCTCACTCATTTCCACTCTAAATTGAGTGGAAAACAAAATACAAAGGATCTTTTTCTCGAGAGTTTACATATCTCAATGTTTTCAATTATTTGTGTTACCAAACATGAGAAATTGACTTAATTCCTTTTCTTGGGCTCCATTTCTCTCTACAAAACGTGTCTAAACTTCTTCCCTCAGGTAAGAATCTCGGGCTTCAACTTCCATATGGGACTAAGCCCATAATAGTTACAGCCCCGGGAGGGCTCTATTGATGCACATCTACGAACAAAGCCTACCCTATGTCGCTCTCCTATAGAAGCCGAACAGAGGCTTCGTCAAAAGTCTTCTCTAGTTCCATTAGCCTCCATAACTCAACAATATCCTAGTTGGAAGCTCAATTGATATCCAACCCATGAACTCCAATAAACCTACATCATCACCTCTTCAACAATGTCTCTGTTCCAACCTCTCCGTACTGCCAAACCTATGGGACACACTTAACTAAAAAACACCCAAAGTTAAGAGACTTTCGATACAAGGTATCATGAACTACATCTTGAATTTAGGATAGACATTTTCATTCTCTCTAGTTCAACCACCTTCCTCAATTCTTTGAGAATGCACGTCGAAGCCTCGCTAAGCTCCGACACTGCGGAATTCTTTTCAAAAGAAAACCATCTCTTTAGAGAGTTGATCTTTGTTGTGTTAGATTCTACCACCAACACTTCATCAAAACCTACAACCCATCCGTAGAGATTTTCGATAAACACCATATATTCCTTCCCAGCAATCAAAAGACCCTCTGACAGTGCAACGCGGATGTACTCATCAAAGTTAACATGTGAGAATGCCTTTGCACTCTTGAACATCCACCTTTTAACCCCTTTTTCTTGTTGGTAACCTCACCAAAAAACCACGTTTGATTTCCTCCAATGAACTCATCTCAATAATAGCTTGTTCCTACTATACGAATACTCTAATTTGCCACTCACAAATCACGGCCCTATGAGAAAATTCTTGGTCACTATAATCGGTCAGTCGCAAACACCTTGGCATTAAAGAGTAAATATTCGAAGGTCTAAACACTCTAGTGTATACGAAGCTTACCAAGTCTGTACAAATAGAGAGTGACAATCGCTTTACACAGCTCCCACTAGCACCCAAGCTCCCACTAGCTTTGGCAGTTCCCTTGGTTCTCGAACCTTTACAAGTTCCCAAATTCTCAACAATATATGAAAGCACAACAAGACTTACTAAATATAACACTTGAAGGTCACATGTCGACTTTTCAGGAAATCATGCTCGCATAGCATACATATGGTCACGGAACCTTTTACAGAACATCTGAAATAGTCCCTCATGAAGTCTCTTACTAAGCCTTTCGCTGATAGCGTTCAACCTTTCAGCCGCCCAATCAACACCTTCTGTTAGATTCCTGCCCGTACATTCCGTCACCAGAATCTTGACAATATACAAGATCAACCATTTACACCCACAAGCAATTTAAAATGATAAATAATACAATTATTCTTGTTTGGAGGTTGCTTAACAACCTTAAAGCTAATATCCCAATTATTTCAATGCGCTGCATGTCATTTGAGGTTGAAAATGTGATATACTATTATTATTGGCTAGACTCTAGCACAATCATGGATACTTGCCACCTATATAGTTTCCACCAACCAAAGTAAAGTCTTAACAAAATTGGTGACTTTTTTTCTTATTAGTTTATACTTATTCAAGACACTATCTCTTATTCAAGACAGTATCTCTGCACATTCCCTATAGACTCTATATATATACTTACTCCTTTGTGCTTTCTAATTCATAACTTAAGAAAATTCAAAAGTGTTTCCTTGCTCAGTAACTCACGTACATTCATCCAACAATGGCTTCTATCTGCTACTTTTACATTTTTTACTTGTGCTAGTATCCATCACTAGCAATGAGATGTGTTATGCTTCATGCAATTTACTGCAAGCAAATCTAATAGTACCACAACCACAATACCAACAATTCTCATATTGCTATAACCACAGATTCTAACACTCCCACAACCACAAATCCCCATAATCCCGACACTTCCACAACCACAAATGCCTACACTCCCGACATTACCAACCATTCTCACAATCCCTAATATGCCTAAGGTTTCCTTGCCTCCATTGCCTTCTATGCCTACCATCCCAAACTTCCCAACCATGCTTCCCAATATTCCTTTATTTGCTCCACCGCCTTCAAAGTAGATTCCAGACAAGATCATAGTATCATATCGGGAGAGTCATTGATTATACTATTCAATATTCACTTTTCTTAGTTTTTTGTTTCCGCATATTAGACACATTGCATTTACTAGGATACATGATTGCTGAGTATTATTTTTCATGCATTTTCTATTTTATATCTTCTATTTTAAGGTGAAATGTTCCATTTTTAGTCTAGACTGTAGTTATGATCTCATAGACACATCTTCTCTTTCAGTTAATATAGTAGTATAGGATACAATGAGTTAGAGGGGATCTAAGTGTTCAAGCCTTATAACAGAGGCGAAACATACATGAAACAAAAATTGTTTTAAATTCCAGTCATAAATTGCTAAAGACTCTGAATAAAATATAAATAACAAAGGCAATATGTCATTAATATGTTGCAAATATTTATACTGAGGTTGCAAAAGGAGTTCCTATAAAACATGAAGAATAAGAAGAGTGCAACGGTAACATGATCATGCATCTCATGTGAGTGAAGTAGTCCTTCATAGAAATAATGCTATTAAATGTAAAATTCTATCAATATGTCAATTAATTTGGATACCAGTATGTTATATAAATGTTGGAATGTGGCATAAATGATAGTCCCAAAATACAGGTCCGCATCGATGATTATTGGTGCACTATGTCTATATATATATATTATTATTTTATATTATATATGATATTTATATTTAAATCATTATATCTCATTATAATATATATATATATATATATATGACCCAAACACTACACTTATATGTTACTCATTCTTTAAAAATCTATTAGGGACATTGGTTACATTGTAATATATATGCTATGGATCAAGGGATAACAATCAACATGACTACCTTGCACATTATAATCCAGAACGTTTTACACAATTATTCATCATATAATTAAGTAAACCTCTTCTGAATTGATGCAAGTACATTTTATTAGTAATTTTTTGACCTTCTTGCTAGTTTTTTCCAATATAATCACTGTTCTAAAAAAGCTTATAAATAAAGAATGCAAACCCTGAGTAAAGAACGATTCTGCAATGAACTGAATTGATCAAGGCCCGTGCAAGTGGTATTTTCTAATTTTATTATGCATTTCCTTACCTAGATACTCCACATGAATTAATAAGGAAAAAAGTAAGCATAAAAGGTGAAGATAAAAAATCAAGAAGCTTTATTGAAAAAGAACCATGTCTGGAAATCTTTGGCTTAACGTGTCATTTGAATTCATATTGTCTTATAGCAAGTTCTGCATGGATCCGGAACACCATAGGAATAAGGTTTCCGTTCCTAACGGCTAATAAGCAAGCCTTATATTCTCATTATCTTACCAATCCATATCAACAAAAAACATGTTGATGATATATATTCCATGATTACCTACAAGAGGCAACTCTAGAAACTCTGCTAAGTAACTCCATGATGCATGCATTCCATATTTTAAATAAGTTACGTTGTGCAGTACATAATTTACTTTCATAATTTGGTAAGTTTTCTGCCATAGTGGTTAAAGTTTGAGTATTTGAGAAAGACGATTACAGTTTTGTAAGGTTGATTGTTTTAACATAAGAATATGTATATAAAACTTACCTTGTTCTCTTAATAGATGATGTTATCTCAAGTGTCACATTGAGTTTTGTTGTTTCTGTTTAACTAGATTAAAATTAACCACAAAATTAACTTAATCTAGCTCATTCTTAATAGTAATATAATGAAAAGGTTTTGTTACAAGATATAAAACTTAAAAGTAAAGACACAAAACTTTTCAACATTTAACTCTTATTCGATATTTATCAAAGAATTATACACGGTTGCTAGCGGAAAAAATAACTAGTATTAAATGACAATGTATAGTATGTGATCTCCTCTCTAAAACTCAAAGTAAACCCAAAGTATTACTTTGAGATACAACTATGCTAACCAACTGACTGACTCATAGACTTAGTTGTTTTTGGAAGAGGAGAGTGTTTGTGAATGTTTCACATTTATTGCACAAACTTGATTCTTCCTTCACAACGAGTTTTATTTATAGGCTAAAGATTAGGTAATAAGTGATTGTCCCAAGGTTGATGGGATAAGTACATTCATACATTTGTCTCTATTACATTAGGTTATTCTAAGTAAGGGGACAACACACTTTCGAAAGGTCAATATTACATTAGGTTATTCTAAGTAAGGGGACAACATACTTTCTAAAGGTCAATGATGACACTGACCTTGTTCTTTTACCTAAATATAGATATGTTGACCTTAGGGGATAAGTACTTGTACTTATCCTTTCAAACATATCCCGCCTATTCCTCAGTCACTTAGACATTTGTCTAAGTCTTCAAGTCTTTAAATGTTGAGGAGATCAAATGAAGTTTAGTGAGCTTATTCCCACGGCTCACTGAACCCATTACTTTATTCTTTGGTTCAGGGGCCTCATTTACTAAGATGAATATCGTTTAACAGGAATTGGCCTAACAATCTCCCTTATTTGGATATAAATATAGCCTAAGTGTTTTTCAATGTAAGTGAGCAAATACAACTTCTTTCTACATTGATATTCTAGAAAGCAAGTAGGGGAAACTCATAACTAAAATACTTCATTTAAACTGAGGTTACAATGACCTATCAGTCTATTACAAAAGTAAAACAAGTACATAGACATCATTGAATCCAATCAGCTCTAGCTTGACTTTCTTAGTTATACGTTTATCCTTTTCATGTTGTTCATAAATCATTTTGTCGATCAGTGCCATAAATCTTTGATTTGTTGCAGATTTGTCATTGAATGCCACCATCTTGTAGCGAAGCAATGTCTCAGTTTCAACCTTTTGCACATCACTCACTTTTTGAAATGCTTCATCTCCAAACACATCAATGAAGAACAACCCAGACTTTGGTTCCTTAATTACTTTGTTCTTCATAAACTTTACGCCTTCAGGAAATGTACGATTCTAGTCCGACCAGCAATATAAATTTCATGCGCAAGCTCTACGCCTTCCTCTTCCTGTTGGAGGGTAATGATGGATCTTGTTCTGGTAAAGGTAGTGACTCATCAATGTTCAGAGTCCTTGCAATCTGTTAGGATTTCATATTGATATAACCATCAATACTACAAGTACGCAGCGGATGGATCTAGTTTGATGTGTATGAATTAACAATGAAACTAACACGTAATTTTACTAACCTTTTTATCAATCGAGTTACTACACGTCAGGGGAATACGCTAGGATGCTAGAGCTTACTTCACGAATGAACAATGAAGCTCTAAGCTTTTGTTTCTATAACATTCAGTCAAGTCAACTATTTCTTAGAAAAATAAGCAGCCGATTGCTATATAGATTTTAGAGGAGAGAATTGAATTTATTCCATGCATTCAATATATTGCATGCATGTATATGAATTACATACGTAGCATTGCAACTATATTAATGGCATGCGGATATTTTAGGGTTATAAGATGTGTCGTATGGTATGTAACAAAACCATTTCGAAGAGCCCTAGGGGTGTTTATATATGCTTCAAAGTTGTTCTCTAACTTTGAGTCTGTAACCTCCTTAACTTCCAAAACTTGACACTCTCCCCCCTTTCTAGTCCATTCCATGGCCGGCTCCTTCACCTCCAACCTCACGAGTTTTGGTTTTCGAACTAATAAGTCCCTCACTTATAATTAATGCCTTTAGTTAATTATAGCGACTAACGGTATAATTAACGAGCATTTATTATTTCGTGAAACATATTAACATAATTACTAAATAAACAAAATAATATATATATATATATATATATATATATATATATATTACATTAATAAACGTATCCTCTGTGTATACGTGTGTGTCCCCGGTAGGCTCACATATTTTTTTGTCGTATAATTATTAACGATGCAAAGAGCATATACTAACATCTTCCACTTGCGAGTTTCATAGCTTAACAAACTATACTAACAATGGTTAGCATCTAGCAACACCCCTTTGCTCCTAGAAATACCTAAGTTATGGTTTCAAGAAATATCTCAGTATAATGGTTTATTATCATTGATATAGTAAATATCCCTTTGTTTCAGATACTATTAAACCATGGATATGGATCCTAACTCATTTCATATAGTTTAACTATTTAGTTTCTTGTTATATATATTAATTCTCATTACAAAATGTAATCAAGTATCATCTTGATTTACACTTTGGGCACGACCATGCAAACATCTGATTAATTTTGGAGAGGCACCAATAGTATCATACTGCACAAGTAAGTGGAGGAACAAATAATGTATTGACTGCAAGTGTCGTGGATGCTGCTTCACATCACTTCTAAAAATAGCCTTTATAAGTATCTTATTCATGATAATGTTTGACTTATAATTAAAAAAGTTATATGCACACATGCAAGACTTATTTGCATCTCAAGTCTAAGGATGATTAATTGTAACAACCCGAGTTTCAGGTCAACGTTTATCCCGAGCTATGATAATTATTTTTATACGTAATTGATTATAGTCGTCTATGCTATATAAGGTTTGATTAAAATTTCCATTTATTGGGAAATTTCAAGCCGTGATTGAGTTTCTATTTGTTTTTAGCGTTTGAGAAAGTCTGAAAAATTTATATTGTCGCTCCGAGAGCGTGATTATGTTATTTTTGTATTTTACGGCGTTTCCCCGAGTTTTTGTAAAAACCGTGTTTAAAGGTCGTGTTTTACGTTATATAACATTTTATTAAACGTTTTAAAGTAAAATTAGTGGGACGAATTTAAAGTATTTACTAACGTGGTGTGACCCGAGTCTTTGGCCGATTTTATTAACAAAGTAAACACATTGTGCTAACTTTGAAGGACTAATAAGAAGGAATGACCAAAAGTGCCAAAGTGTCAAAGTTGTTTTCTATATAAAGCCACCACTCATACACTTATAAACTTTTTATTAAAATTTCCACTCTCCTTCCTCTTCTCTTGTTTCTTCGACCGACCACCACAACAACACCACAAATCATTTGATTTTTCCGACATGCATTACAATCTATTTACATATTATTGATCCTTGTATCAAGGCCTACAAATCCCATTATTAAAACACCACATGCATTAAGTTTTAAAGAAGTTAGATTTTTTGTTGGTTCTTGAAGATTTCGAGTATAAGCGGGTGTTTATAATTGCTAGATTAGTGATTTGAGCAATTGGTTTAGTTGAAAAAGGTTTTGTTTTGGTGTTGTAGGTTTCGTCTGATTTCAAGCACCAAGGGGAAACCATAGATGGTTTTTGTTATAGCATTGTGAGCTTTCTATTTGTGTTCTTATGTGATTAATTTGATCATATTGTGTGTATTATGGTTATTGCTATAAGATTCAAGTGTGGAAATTATTAAAAGTGTATTTGGTTATTGATCAATGTTTGATGGTTTTGGTATGCTTAAATAGGATAGTTAAGCATGTTTGATAGTCGGATTATGTCAAAAGTGTCGTTTTAATAGGTTTTGTGTTGACCAAGTTTGACCAGAAAGTTTGACAGCCTCGTAGCGAGTCGAGAAATATTTGAAAGTTATTTTTGATAATCAAAAGTGATAGTGTTCGCCTTTAGCTACGTTTCGCTAGGTGGATCGTCACGTAACTCTTAATAATGAACGTTTTACGGCCAAGTCAAGTTTGGTTATTTTTGGTGTAAAAGTCAACTACGAAGTTTGACTTTTGAAAGTTAAACTTGCGTAAACTTTTGAATATGGTTTGTAATGAGCAATGGGTTTGTAATGTTAGTTAATTGATGATGAAATATGAAGTTCAGATTATATTATCCTTACTTTCGGTAACTTTCTAAAAATAGAAAATTTGTGGAAAAGAGAATTGTTTTGCGTCGCACTTGGAGATTGTAGTATATGATTGTATATACGTAATAGTGATATATATATATATATATATATATATATATATATATATATATATATATATATATATATATATATATCTATATATATATAGATATATATTTAATAATATATATATATGGATGTATGATTGATTGGTTTATTAAACTTTTAGTCACGCACTGCTATATATGTACTATATAGGTCGCGGTTAAGACATGAAACTATTTGCGCTTGTTGATTTGATTGAATTGGAATCATTTGCTTAAGGTGAGTTCATAGCATCGCATTTAAATCTTTTGATTATTTTTAAACCCGCGAGAGGGATAAATGTTTGTTTTATAAAATCGAACACATATGATTTTATGGTATGATGGACCCGATTATGAGATTGTTTCCGCATGAGTAGCTATTGTCGAAGTCCCTTATTTCATGGACCGTTAATTGCCTTGCGAGGTGAACGCTAATGCATTAAATAGATCTATTGGGTTTGACAACCCTGTTCGGGGTATGAATCCTTGTGAACACCCTGTCAAACGGACGTTTTGTAGTTAGAAGTAGTAGGTATATGAAAATAATACCTTGTTCTGGGGTAAATTGACATATGAAATGACATATGTATTGTTAACGTTCCGTATCATGAGCTTAATGCGTGAATGAAAAGAGATTGTTATACATTGTATTCGTTGCAATGTTTTCCCGAGAACTAATTATGTATTCAAAGATTATTTCTTATGGATTGTTTTAAACTCTATGAATTTCACTCAATAATGTTGTTGACGTTTTAAACATGTTTTATCCCAGGTAACCAAGGATGAAGGCAACAATGGCGTGGAGGTGTCGTATGTGTGATGATTTTGCTGAAAGACTACTTGTGTGTTCCTTGTCTTTCAAAAATAATGTCTTGATGTGTTTTGAAACAATGTCTTTAATTTGAAACAATAGTTTTTCAAATGTTGTAATGGTTGCGGTTGCGATCCTGTGAAGACCTGAACGCGTTTATCTTTGATTAATAATGGAACACATGTTTGTAAAACGTCTCATTTGGGTCGTTTTCTATTGTCTTGGTGTATTATGCTATTTCCGCTGCGCAATCCAAAGTTGGGGGTGTTACAAAGTGGTATCAAGAGCCTAAGGTTATAGAGAACTAGGTCGAGTCTTTTTGAAAAACCTAAACTATAACGCTTCTACATGCACGCCAAGACTCCTCGTTTCTATTGGTTACATATAGAAAGGGAAGGTATATTTATGCATGTGTTGTCACTTCTAATCACTTTCACCTTAAGGTATATTAGATTTTATATACCTGTTATGAATGTTTTAAGGATTTCACTAGTTTCATCCTTAGTGGCTAAAAAAACCCAACTAAACCTACTAAAATCATTTGTGACAACTAGGCAGTACATCTTTTTCATTAAACTCTTTACAAATGTTGGGCCAAACAAATCTATGTGCAACATTTGTAATGGTTAGCTGATCGAACTGACTGTTTTGGTCTTATAAGAAGCTCTATGTTGCTTTCCCTTCTGACAAGTAACACATGTTTGATTAATTTCAAAAAGTTTTGAAGGTAAACCTCTTACAAGGTTTCCCCTTACCAATTTATTCATTGTTTTGAAATTTACATGTCCAAGCCTCCTATGCCAAAGATTAGATTCATTTGGTTTGGCTTTTGAAAAAAGACGAGTGAGACCTCCTTGAGGAACAACATTCTTTAAGTCAACACTATACATGTTATCCTTTCTAGAAACTTTAAGTAAAACATGACTTTCATCAGTTAACTTAAAGTCTGAAGACAGAACAACACATTCAGTATCAGTAAAAAAGAACATTATTCTTCTTGTCACATATTTGTGAGACACTGAAGAGGTTAAACTTTAGTTCCTTTACAAAATACACATCTTCAAAATCTAATTTACTAGCTCTTATTTTACCTTTCCCAGTAATTTTCCCTCCTTTAAATTTACCTCCAAAGGCAACAAATCCTCCATCAATTTCTTCATAATCTGTAAGATAGGATCTATTTCCTGTCATGTGCCTAGAACATCCATTGTCAATTGTTAGGATTTATAGATTTGATGAGACAAAAGAACAAAAGAATGAAACAAGAGGGACTAATTAGGCATTATGGAATTCTACAAAAGATGGAGGATTCTACAAGATATGCTAAAGAAGGAAACAAGATCAACATTGAAGACTTGCTTGAAAAAGATAAAGACCAAGTTAATGCTGATTGAAGATAAGTTACAACTTGGAGATTAATGCCATTAATGTTGATTGAATTGTTTATTAGAAAGATTTAATAGCATTAATGTTGATTAATGCTATTAATGCTAATTAATGATGTTTCCTAATTGTATTATGTTTCTTTTGTAAACCTAGATATATCTATTATATAAAGAGATATTAGGTCGTAGGTTTTAGGTGTGCTTGTGTGATTGTGTGTGCACCTAAAACGCGTGTGTGTATCCTACAGGTGTGATGTAGACGTCTAGTGTGGTTTAGCCTCAAGGTCTTTGACCCTGTTACAGTTAGGTAATCGTTCTATACTGATCATATAGAACTGGGGCTGTTATATGAATGTAAAACCTTTTGAAAATAACATTGTTCTTTATTTATATTCCGCTGCGTATCTACATACTTTGTTATTTTCAATCCTAGGAGCTTAAACGATTCTTAACAATTGGTATCAGAGCCTCGTAGCTCTCGATCTAGGATCTAATAAGGTTTTATTGGCGAATTTATGAAGGCAAAAGGTATTGAGTTTCTGATTTTTAGTAAATTGGCAAATTCGGTAAATCTAGCAAACCCTAATTCGGTTACAAGTAAATGCGGTAATATTTGAATTTGGTGAATTAGGCTTTTCAGCAAACCCTAATTCGGGTAAAGCAGAAAAGATGATGATGGTGTTCACGCAAGCAATGATCTAGTTCTTATAAGTTGTTGTTTGGTGATTCGATTGCTTATGTTTAACAACCCTTGATGCGCAACAGTTAAACCTAAATCGATTTTAAATTTTCACAAGAGCTTCAAAAACGATTCTTAACAATATTGTTATTATTGCTGAATAATAATAAAGTTTGTATGTATTGTTAAATCGTAGTAATCGTGTTGAATGTGGCTGTGTACTTGGCGTATTCAATTCTTGAAAACCCTAATCTATGCTTATGTGATCGATCACACTGTTAGGGGTTCAAAAAGTTTTTGATCGTTTGATTACTATGATTGAACTGATTTTGTTTTGTGTGTCGAGTAAAGTTACTGGTTGGTATTTGTGCTGCTCTAGAACAAGACTTAAAGTTGCCAGCAAGTTAACAGTTGCCTTTAGGAAATTACTACTGCCATGTATATGTTTATACTGCTCAACAACAACTTAGTACTGCTTGCTTTGGGATTAGTACTGTTCTTACGAGTTAATACTGCCAGCTTTATCTACATTAGTACTGCCCGTTGGAACTTAATACTGCCAGTTTACATTACTACTGCTGGGATTGGAAAGTTTATACTGGTAGTTACATCCGATATTAGACAGAGAAGGTTTTTGGTTCTCGTCTGGGAAAGGTTATCGGATGACACACACATGATGGATCTCGGACAAAACAGAAACACAAGTTTGTTTGTTTTTGGTGTTTCCTGTTTGGATTTTTGGTTTTGGTTTACATGTTCTTAACAGATTTAAAGGCTCGTATTTTTGGATTCATTGGATTAATTGGTTACGAAGAAGATTGTTTATAACTTATTTGACGATGAAGTGAAATTACTTGGGTACGTGTTCTTATCATATCTTAAACGGCCTGCAACGTTTGAAGATAACTTGTTCGTTTTATATGGTGTTGACGAAGACTTGCAAAATCTAGCAATGTGTGATTTCTCTTATGGTGCTCAATGCTCACATTTGCTATCACTTTAAGGAGTTACATTGTAGTGCTCAGTGTCTCAAATAGTTGAGGATTTTGTCAAGAGATTGCGGTCTATTTATACTTTGATCTACGTATGAGTTTGGAGTCATGTGGATAGTACAAGACATAAGACACAAGTTTGGGTTATTCTACTTCTACATCAAGTTTGTTATACAGAGTTTTCTCCATCAGTAATCATTACAAAAAAAGCCTACAGAATTTAAGATTCAAGAGATGGTTAACATATTGGTTTCAAGGGAAGCTTAATTAACAAAGTGTTTAACCATCAGGATATGTTCATGTACCACTTGAGGTGAAGGGTTTCATTACTACTGCTTTACTGTCTTGAATTCATTATTCTTATTATGCGTCATGGAGGGTAATTTGAGACATTGGAAGGCTGGATTAGTAGTGTAGTATATGGTTTGTAGTTGTAAAGATTCAAGTTGCTTATCTTTATAAGACCCCTATTGGATTATGACAAAAAGGGGAAGAAGATTACAGAGAGATATGATTTGCAGCTTATTATGTGTGGTGGCATGGCATGGTTCAAAGGAAATCAAGAATTAAGGGGAAGCTTGGAAGCTTGTTTCATTCATGGAGATCTATGATCTTAACTTTTCAACTTAAGGGGAAGTTCGTGCAAGAACATTGGTTGTTTTGTCATTATCAAATAGGGGAAGATTGTTAGGATTTATAGATTTGATGAGACAAAAGAACAAAAGAATGAAACAAGAGGGACTAATTAGGCATTATGGAATTCTACAAAAGATAGAGGATTCTACAAGATATGCTAAAGAAGGAAACAAGATCAACATTAAAGACTTGCTTGAAAAAGATAAAGACCAAGTTAATGCCGATTGAAGATAAGTTACAACTTGGAGATTAATGCCATTAATGTTGATTGAATTGTTTATTAGAAAGATTTAATAGCATTAATGTTGATTAATGCTATTAATGCTAATTAATGATGTTTCCTAATTGTATTATGTTTCCTTTGTAAACCTAGATATATCTATTTTATAAAGAGATATTAGGTCGTAGGTTTTAGGTGTGCTTGTGTGATTGTGTGTGCACCTAAAACGCGTGTGTGTATCCTACAGG
>BQNB010034808.1:0-46638 GCA_026074375.1 Tanacetum coccineum
GTTGCAGTAGCTGCACTATATCCTAGTCCTGTTTTAAACTTGTCAATTAATTAACTTTCTAGTAAATCATTTTAAGACTTGGATGAATTTTTAAACTTTTCTAATGTCTGTTGTAATTGATCTCATTCTTTTTCTGCTTTTCCCATTTCATTTTGTATTCATTTTGTATTCAACTAAGACATTATCTTTTAGTCTAACTTCAAGTTTTAAAAATTTAATGCTTTCTTCAAACACAGCCTCATTTTTCTTATAGTGTACTAGTCAATCTTCTACAGACTGTAAACCTGCTTTATAAGATACTAAATTAAATTGAAACTTTTTGTAATCTGAAGACAAACTGTCATATTGTTCTTTGAGAGTAGCATAAGCTTTAACACATGATTTAGAACAAGAATCTACCTTAGAATCTGAATTGGAAGAACTTCTTGAAGATGTATATGCCATTAATGCAAAGTTTGTAGGATGCTCTTCTTCTTATTCAAAGCTTCTCAACAAAATCTGATACCACTTGTTGATCCCAATGAATAGATCTTTAACTCCTTAGCTTGTAAGGTTTAGTACCCTTGGATAAATCCAAAAATACTAAGAATGAAACTTTGATTTGAATGATATAAGCTATGCGGAATCTAGCTTATACCACTAAGAAGTATATTCAATCAAACAGTGAATTATGATTGACACAAAGATATAACACAACACGCTTCAATATATTAATACGATCACTCTAACTTAGTGATAGGGTTTACAACCTTGAAGCTACGAATTCTATGGAGAATTGCTATTGAGATCTTGAAAACTGATATCTCATTCTTTACCATAGGACCTCCTTTTATACACCAAAGAGTCCTACAAGGTTTACAATACCTTCCTAACATATCATAATCTTTTCTATAATTACACACAATCAAATCTTTTACAAATATAACTTTAATACTTATCTTCGTAAGTATTCTTGTTCTCCACTCAAACTTTATCTCTTTACTCTGTCTTTATCCTCTTGACAGTAGTAAGTCTTCAAACAGTTGTAAGTCAGCAGCAGTTGTATCTTTATAACCAGCAGCACTAACTGAGCATAAGCAGTAGTAAGTACCAGCAGTACTAATCTTTATGCTAACAGTTGTAACTCTACTCTAGCAGTACTAAGTTATACTAACAGTACTAAGTTACACTAACAGTAGTAACTTTTGTACTAGCAGCATTAATAACTTAGCATATTTTTAGTCTTCAACTCTGAGCAGTCTTAACTTCTACTGGCAGTAGTAACTTCATACTAACAGTACTAATATTATACTAACAGTAGTAACTAGCAGTGGTAACATTATACTACCAGTACTAACTACTTAGTATAATTTCCATTATGTACCTGAGCAGTAGTAACCTTAAGTGTCCTTGAAGTCTTTTAAGTCCCAACAATCCTCCCCTAAACTTGATGTTCAGCTTCTGAATCTTCAAGTTTCTTTATCAAAAATTCTTCATCATACTCAGGAAGGATGCATTCAAACCTTTCATTTACCTTTTTGCTGCTTTACCATAAGCTTTAGCAGCTGATAGCACATCTCATTTTGATGATCAGTTTGAAGTTTCTTGTTTAGCATATTGGTGATGGTTATTGGTGTGAGGGGATATCTCTTTTCAACCAACATAAAAATGTAGAGATTATCAAACCTCATAAAGTGAACTCCAGATGAATCAATCAACTTCCAAATGGTCACCCTGTATCCTTGTAAAATTCTCCATACATCACTTGTTTTGTCTGGTTCAAACATGACTTTCAAATCTCCCCATAACACACTTTCAAATTTATCTTCAGGCCTTATATCACTATACTTTGTCTTTACTATCTTCCAAAGAGCCTCCAAGTCTTCTCTGTTTATTCCTTGTAGCATCCTTATCATTGAAGAGTATCTCTTGGAACTTCCATCTGCTCTTATCAACTGATAATGTACCATCATACCTTCTTTATGAAGCTTGTAATCAATAATCACTAATAGTTTGGTAGCAAGTGGTATAGCATCAATTGCTATATCTTCATCCTTTTTAATCACCAAATGCTTCATAAACTCACCTTCATCATCTATACTAACTTCTTCAACTTCATCTGACTCTTTGTCTTCCTCTATTCTTTGTTTCTTTGAGGATTCTTGTTGTTGCTCTTTCCCTGCTCTTTTCCTTCCAAGCATCTTCTTTCTGCTGCCTTTAGATGTCTCCTTACTACCTTCTACCTTATTTTCTTTGCTTTCTTGTACCTCAGAACCCATAGCCACAAAGGTATTTACTCTCTTTATTTCCTTGTCAAACAACTTTTAAATTTCATCAAAACTCTTTCCCTTCAGCTGTTTGTATGTGTATCCACCCATATGCTTAAGATAGGTAGACATTTGAGTTCTCTTTTGTGCCTTAGTAGGAGGTATGTTTCTCTTTTCTTGTGCTCTGAGTGCAGCAAAATGTTTTCTTCTTCACTCCATTAGTTCCATAAATAGTTTTCCTTTTTCCTCATCTGTCAACTCTTCTCTTTATTTTGATTAGAGTCTTTCAGCCAGCAATCTATCAGCCTCCATCATAGCTTGTATATTTTCCCATGACTCAATCAATGCTATGTTAGCTTATTCTTCTTGTTTCCTTGATAGCTTTTGTTCTTCTATTAATTTAGCATCCAACTTAGCTTGAATATCTCTTGCAATTTGTTCATTAAGAGCAATTTGATCTTTTCTTTTTAAAGGAACTTCAGGCTCAATCATAATACTTTTTCCTTTGTCTTTAGAAATTGAAGGTTGTGCCTCTTGTGGAACTCTGAACTTACTTGGCTCCTGTACTACTACCCCTTTAGCCTTGGGTCTTGTAGTTGTTGTTGTTGTAGCAATAATAGTAACAACTTTAGGCTTAGCTGCTTTGATTTCAATAAGTGTTTGAGCCAAAGTTAATTCATCAATCTTAGCAGCAGTAATTCCTCCTATGTTAGCAGTAGAAACTTGAATTGTAGGAGCAGTACTATCTTCAACACTAGCAGTAGTAACTGCTTCACCAGCAGTACTATCATCAAGCTTTGTACTATGCTCATCTTTATCACTAGTAGTAACATCCACAAATACCTCATCATCATCTAAAACTCTAGTATCAAACATCAGGCCTTCATTCTGTTGTTCTTGAGTTTCATTAACTAGAGTGACCTCAGCATCTGTATCAATATCCTCAATACTCCTCCCATGTTTGGATGCATCCTCCTGAGCACCCAAACTAGCATTAGAGGATTTAACTCTTCTGGCTGTACTAAGTTTCTTGAATCTTTTAAGCCATGTGGTCCTCAATTGTCTCCTCTTTTCAAGCTTATCAACCCTCTTCTTGAGACTAGCAATCTCAATTGCCTGATCAGACTTAGCCTTCTCCAGGTCAAGAACCTGTTTTTGTAATTGGGTATATAAAACCATCAAATCATTAAGTTGCATACTATCCTCACCATTGGGTAGTGGATCATTAGAAGATGTAGGTATATTTTCCTTCTGCTCTATCTCATCATTAGCAGCCTCTGCCTCCTTCCTTTGTTTCCTCCTTGACTTTTGTTTCTTCTTGAGTTAAGAGGATGTAGATGGTTGATCAATAATAGGTATCTGAGTGGAATCAGTTGGAGGAACTGAATCCTCACCCACTTCTTCAGAAGCTTGAACCAGCATACTGTCAAACAGAGGTGTAACTCTCCCAGAGAAACCCTTTCCTTCTCTCTTCATGTTAGCAAAGATTTTTTTTGTATGAAAGGGATTAACAAAAGTCTGCTTGTGATGTGACAGGTCTCCAAGCTGTTGGTTAATGAAAACTTATAGAAAGTGAGGATACATCAAGAATAGATTGATCCTAATGAATAGATCTTTAACTCCTTAGCTTGTAAGGTTTAGTACCCTTGGATAAATCCAAAAATACTAAGAATGAAACTTTGATTTGAATGATATAAGCTATGCGGAATCTAGCTTATACCACTAAGAAGTATATTCAATCAAACAGTGAATTATGATTGACACAAAGATATAACACAACATGCTTCAATATATTAATACGATCACTCTAACTTAGTGATAGGGTTTACAACCTTGAAGCTACGAATTCTATGGAGAACTGCTATTGAGATCTTGAAAACTGATATCCCATTCTATACCCTAGGACCTCCTTTTATACACCAAGGAGTCCTACAAGGTTTACAATACCTTCCGCAGTACTAATCTTTATGCTAACAGTTGTAACTCTACTCTAGCAGTACTAAGTTATACTAACAGTACTAAGTTACACTAACAGTAGTAACTTTTGTACTAGCAGCATTAATAACTTAGCATATTTTCAGTCTTCAACTCTGAGCAGTCTTAACTTCTACTGGCAGTAGTAACTTAATACTAACAGTACTAATATTATACTAACAGTAGTAACTAGAGGTGGTAACATTATACTACCAGTACTAACTACTTAGTATAATTTTTATTATGTACCTGAGCAGTAGTAACCTTAAGTGTCCTTGAAGTCTTTTAATTCCCAACATCTATCATCACAGTTTCTTATCAAGAAAAATGTTGGGATTCTTGATTTGATGAGACAAAATGAATAAAACAATGAAACAAAAGGACTTAAATGCAAAAGAAGAATTCTTTAAAAGATGGAAGATTTTAAAGATTTCAAAAGATCTCCTTTTGAAGATAGAAGATATCAGAAGATCAAGTTTAATTTTTAAAAGATTTATTTGTCTTATACTTATCTTCTTATATAAGCCTTGAAACTCTCTATATAAAGAGATACACAGGCATCTGGTATTGGTATCCAGAAACATAGAACTCTCCAATAAGAGTCTAGACACACCAAAGAAAGCATGTGTATATTAGTTAGTTTTTTTAGTTAGTTTAGTCCCAAGGATCATTTGATCTTGGGGCTGTAGATGAATAAAGAAAACCTTGAAAGTAACTTTGATTCATATTTATTATTCCGTTGTGCAATTTATCAATCATTATTATTATATCATAGATGAGTCTTAATAACGATCTTCACAATTGGTATCAGATCCATGTGGCTCGTGATATCCAGGATCTACAAGTTTTTTGGTATTGTGTTCTTGGTGAAAAGAAGAGACGAATCTGTTTTTTTGGTGTATTGGTGATTTTGGTGAAGTAAGGGTTTTTGCGACACTAAAAAGTGTTGTCTTTATACTTAAAAAAGACGACTATGATTATTTTTGGTGCAAGTCGTGTTGGTGAAAACTAGGGTTTTTCATTAAACCCTAATTTGGTCATGAAGATTAATTCGTCCTTGGTTCCAAGAAGTAGCAGGTACGATTGGTTTGTGAACAAAAGAACGAGCAGCAGGGTTTGAAGATCAGCTAATCGTTTCTTTGTGTTAAGAAGAAGCTGTTGAAAACCCTAATTATCTAAGGTTTGGTCGTTTATTGGTATGAAGAAAAAGGCAGCAGGATTTTGATCTTGATTCGAGTTTGTACTGCTCACATTGATTATTAAAGCTGCTTGGGCTTGAAGGTATGTTAGTGCTGCTTATGTACATGTTTCTGCTGTCAATGAAGATAAGAAAGGTTAATACTGCCAATGAACACTTAGTACTGCTAATAGAAGTTAATACTGCCAGTATAATTTTAGTACTGCTCGTTGAAAGTTTATACTGCCAGTTGGATATTAGTACTGCTAGGCTTACAAGTTAATACTGCTGCTTATGTGAACTTAATACTGCCAATGCAACTTAATGCTGCTACAAGAACGAGTTAATACTGCTGATTGGATTCGAAACAAGTATATTAAGGCTACAAGCTTTGATTAGTACTGCCAGTTTTGAGTATTACTACTGCCAGGGTAAATGGAATGAGTTAGTACTGCTAGCGTTAAAAGCAGTGAGGTTAATACTGCTCGGGCTTATTGTTTATACTGCTGGCTATGTCCGATGTTGGACAACAGACGCTTTTGGATCTCGGATAGAACTGTTTTTAACAACATTTTATTCTTAATTATTTATGGCTCGTTTTGGATTTATTAAAGAGGTGATTACGAAGACAATTAAATATTGCTTATTTGATGTTGTAGTTGAGTTTCACAGATGCATGTTCTTATTATATCCTCTGGTCAAAGGATAACTTGTTCGTGCTTATATGATGTTGACAAAGACTTGTAAAATCTAAGAATGTGTGATTTTTCTTATGATACTCAATGCTCACATTCACTATCACTTGAAGGAGTTATGTTATTGTGCTCAGTGTCTCATTTTATAGGATAAATAATGATTTTGTCAAGAGGTTGCGGTCTACTTATACTTTTCCCTGTAGTATGAGTTCGACGTCACGTGGATAGTGCAAGACACAAGACACAAGTTTGGGAGATTCTACTTCTTCATCAAATTCATTGTACTCAGTTTTCTTCATCAGTAATCACTACATAGAGCCTACAGAGTTCAAGATTCAAGAGATGGTAAACATATTGGTTTCAAGAGAAGTTTATTGATTAAATGTTTAACCAATTGACATGCACCACTTGAGGGGAAGTGTTTCGTTACTACTACTAGTCATTTATTACTACTGCTAGTTTATGTTTCTACTGCTCAGAGTCATTTTTCTTATTATGCATCATGGCGGGTACTTTGAGTCGTTGGAAGGGTGGATTAGTAGTTATGATATATGGTTGGTAGCTGTTATGATCCAAGTTACATATCTACAGAAGACCCCTATTAGATGGTTACAAAAAGGGGGAAAAGATTACAGGTTTATTGATTTGCAGCTTATTATGTGTGGTGGCATGTTCAAGGAGATCTTAAGTCAAGGGGAAGCATTGAAAATTGTTTCATTCATGGAGAAGATTACATCTCAACTTCTCTATTTAAGGGGAAGTTCGTACGCGACTTTTTTTGTTTTGTCATCATCAAATAAGGGAAGATTGTTGGGATTCTTGATTTGATGAGACAAAATAAATAAAACAATGAAACAAAAGGACTAAATCTAATAGATTGGAATTCTATAAGCTGGTGGAGAATTATAGAAGATTTAGTCAAAGATATCAAAAGATAAAGATTATGAAAGATCTCCTTATGAAGATAGAAGATATCAGAAGATCAAGTTTAATTTTTAAAAGATTTATTTGTCTTATACTTATCTTCTTATGTAAGCCTTGAAATCTCTCTATATAAAGAGATTCATAGGCATCTAGTATTGGTATCCAAAAACATAGAACTCTCCAATGAGAGTCTAGACACACCAAAGAAAGCGTGTGTATATTAGTTAGTTTTTTTAGTTAGTTTATGTATTAGTTAGTTTAGTCCTAAGGATCATTTAATCTTGGGGCTATAGATGAATAAAGAAAACCTTAAAAGTAACTTTGATTCATATTTATTATTCCGTTGTGCAATTTATCAATCATTGTTATTATATCCTAGATGAGTCTTAATAACGATCTTCACAAAAAAATATTTTAAAAGAATTTTATGTCACTCAAACAATGTCTACAACTCTTTAAATAGAAAACGAGACATTATCTGAGAGGGAGAAATGTGAAAATAATTCTTTCAAAATGATCTTTCAAAATTCATCAAGTAATAAACAAAAAAGGTTTTGACAATATCGAAACATTAATTAAAGGGGAGTTAATGTAACGGTAACTCATATGGGCTTTAGTTGTTATTTGTTTCATCCTTTAAGGATTAAAATGCAAAACTAGGAAGTCATGCCTTAAGTTTATAAATGTAGGGACTAGAGTTGTCATTTTCCTAAGTCTATTAGGCTCTAGAAAAGAATTGATGAGGAAGTGAATGAAACGTAAACCACAAGGACTGTTTTTGCCATGTCTGTAAACTGCTAACCGGTTTAAACACTTACACACGAAATGTGTATACACACATTTCTCACAAATACTTTACTCATTTCCCTCTTAAGCACATTTCACACAAATCAAGCAAAGATCAAAATATGTTGTCTAGCATCTAGGTACACATAAATACATGATTCTTAACTCTTAATCATTACTCTTTCAAAAGGAATTGGGTTAATTCTCACTATTTCATTCAAAAAACCTTAAAATTAAATTAGGGTTCATAGGATAAAAGTTGGGTTTTAATCAAATTAATGTTAGGGGTTTTGCGCGTCTAAGGCTTCTTAAGACTCGATGATAACAGTTTGAGGAATCTCTAACTTATTCGTGAGATATAATGATTCTTGTGAGCAAGAATCGTGTGAAACGTGTATGTGTGATAGAATGTTTGTAGGTTTTCATTTAGAAGCAAGTTATTAATATTCTTGTGCCTTTGTAATGTGTTTTAATCTTTTAGGTAACGCCTGGTTTGATTTATTATGTTCTTACCTACCAAAAATATGAACGCCATGTTGTAGAATGATTATTATTGTGGTTAAGTGGTGTACGCATGATGCTTTTTCCCCTAGGAATGCTTGTAAAGCCCCTTAGTTGCTTTGGTACTTAAAAGAAAGTGAAAATTCTTGTTGTGTGCTCGAATTAATCACTCAGGACTCAAATGTTGTTGTTTGTTGAAAAGGATAATTTTGTTGTGATTCATGAGTGATTTATGTTGTTTATTAATGTTATTTGGATGATAACAGTTGATTAGATTGACTGTGTTTGAAGTCTTTGAATCCTGCAAAATATGTGCATTCTTAGTCTGCAAAATATGTTTAGGGATTAATTGTGCGAAATATGTTATGTGCTCATTTTGCGAAATATGTCATGGACTAATTGTGCGAAATATGTTATTTGCTTATTCTGTGAAGTGTGACAGGGTACTTATTCTGCGAAATATGTCATATTTAGGAAAAGAAACTCTGCCAAAATTTTCCTTTATCTTGCGAAATGTGACAGTACTTATCTTGCGAATGTGTCTCATCAATACTAATCCTGCGAAATATGACATATGTCCAGTTTGACCTGTGTTGACTAGTTTAACCATTAACCACATGTTGACTTGTTGACTTAGGTTGACATTGACTTGACAGTTGACTTTGACAATTAACCATAGTTGATTTTTGTTAATTAATGTGGTTTAACGAACTAAATTGCATGAAACCTAAATAGAACACTTCACCCAAAACAATCACAACAACAAGGATAATCAATCTAATCAGTGACAAATATATATATGTTTTGTATATAAACTGTATTGGATATCTCTTAAGCAGAATCATGAATCCACAACAAATTCAACAAGTTGCTCGTGATGAAGCATTGGTTCCCACTGCTGACAGAGTCAAGATCGGCTCAACCAACATGAGGATTGATCCTACACTGACTCAAAAGGAAGAAACTTATCAAGTCATCTTGGATATCCTCAAGACTTCTCCATGTTACAATGCCTTTCTCATCACTGCTAATGTACCAGAAATATAGATGCAGCAATTCTGGTTCACAGTCCAGAAAGTCAAAAAAATCCTCCTTCTATCAGGTTGACCTTACTGACAAGAAATGTCAAGTTGATGTTGAGTTATTCTGCAAGATTCTCCATATCTGTCCAAGAGTTCTAGGAGAAGAATTTGTTGCACCTCCATCTAAAGAGTCACTGCTCACATTCCGTATTGAACTGGGATACAAAGGTCAACTAAACCAGCTATCTGGCATGTTTGTTGATCATATGCATCAACCATGAAGAACTCTAGCAACAATCATCAACAAGTGCCTATCTGGGAAATCGTCCAGCAATGACAGACTTCGACAATCAAGAGTTGGAATCTTGTGGGGTATGTTCCACAAGAAGAATGTCGACTTTACTCAGCTGATCTGGGAGGACTTTCAATACCAGATTGACGACAAGCAGTCAAAGATCAGGAGACGTGAAATCATTCCTTACCCTAGATTCACCAAAATCATCATAAACTACTTCCTCTCACAACACAAACCAATTCCTAATAGACCGAGTTCATATGTCAAAACAATTAAGGATGACGGTGTTTTGAATAGGTTGAAGTTTGTCAGCAAAGGCGAAGATTATCAAGTATATGGAAAAGCTATTCTAGATACGATGTTGACTGACCAGAGCAAGCAATCAGAAACTTATCAGACATTCATTGCCTTATCCACTTGTTTAATTCCTCCAAAGAAAAGTAGAGGTAAATGGTCAAAAGGATCGAAGGCAGCGGTCACTCCTAAGAAGAAAAGCTCAATCACTGTTGATGACAACATCATTCCTGAACCTGATGTCGCTCTTGAATTAGGAAAGTATATCAGCAGAACTGAGGCCAAAGAACAAGAAGAAGCAAGACATCTTCATGAAACTCATGAACATCTAGTAACTGCAAAGCCTACTAGAGATGAAGATTCTAATGAGTCTGATCCTGAATCTGCTAAAAGACCAACTGGCGGAAGAAGACCATCAGGCGTTGTCTTCAGAGACACTAAAAGAGCCTCAAATAAGAAATCACCTGATCAGTCTCAAAAGCTCAAAGGTATTGATGTTCTGACTGAAGAAGAACAATTAGCTGCTGACACTATGCAAGCAATTAAAGCTAGCAGGAAAATCAGCAGAAGTCAGCCACATACTGGAGGCTCAAGTGAAGGAGCTGGTATTACACCATAGGTTCCTGATGAGTCAACATACAAACTCACAACCTCAAGTGAAGGATCTGGTATTACACTAGAGGTTCCCGATGAGGCAAAAGGCAGTTTTGCAGCCAAAGTTGATGCTACAATTAATTGGGGTTCTGAAGAAGAGAGTGACTGGTCTGATGATGTAAAGGTAGATGAAAGAGAGCATAAATGGCTGACAAGTGATAAAGAAGAAGAGATACACAATGATGATGATGTTGATGATAACATTAGTATTGATATTGAAGAAACAGATGAAGATGAAAGAACTGAATCAGACAATGATGAATATGTAGTTGATGATGTGGATGAGGAGATGAAAGATGGAGAGGATGCTGAAACTAGTAAAGATGGCGAAGAAATTACTAATGTAGAAAAATCAGATGCTAAAAAGACAGAAGAAGCAAAGGATGATCATTAGCAAGTTGGAAATAAATTGGCCAAAGTTGATCAAACCAAAGACGTTAATGCTCAAGATAATCAGGCAACTACTCTTGCCTCTGTGACACAGAAAGAGATGCTTGAAATTCCACCAACAAGCTCCAGTCTATCTGTATCATCTAGTTTTGGTAATCAATTCCTTAACCTATCTTCTGATACTCTTTTAGTTAGTACTGCTAAGGAATTTGCAGATACAGAGATCAACTCGCTATTGGATATACAAATCTAGCAATAAGTTCCTCAGATTCAGTCTCTTACTTTGCTCAATGTACCTATATCAGTGATTCCTGAACAAATAATCCTTTCAACAGCTCCTCTACATACTCTCATTTTCACTACAGTTTCATCCATGCTACAACATACAATACCAATCCCTACACCACTAATCATCACTACAGCTCCAACTGTTACAACCACAATTCTTGATCTACTTCCAGCAATTGTTCAAAGGCTATCTGATCTAGAAAAACAATTTGAAGCATGGAAACAAGTTGATCATTCTAAGGTTATTGAAGAATTGGTTCAAGCCAATATCATCAATGAAGTTAAGAACCAACTGCCAAAGTTCCTACCAAAAGTAGTTTCTGATGTTATTAACCCAAGGATTGAAAGCATTGTTTGTGATGCACTCCAGAAGAATCCAACTTTCCTGGCTCAACCATCTTTCACTCCTAATCAATCTGCTTACAAAGCAGCTAAAATCTCTTTATGAACTAGAACTGAAGAATATACTCTTTGAAAAGATGGATAAAAGTTGATCTTACCTGACACATGATAAGCATCAAAACTTATTTGATGCTTTATTGAACTCAATAGGTCATAATGAAGCCATTGCAAGAGGTGAAGCTAATCCTGATAAAGTTTTGAGGAAAAGAGACCGTGGAGATGATCAAGACGAAGACCCTTCTACTGGACCAAACCAAGGGAAGAAGACCAAAAGGAGGAGAACCAAAGAATCTGAGTCATCAAAGAAATCATCAACAATAAAAGAAACTTCCAAAGGTAATACTCCACCCAAAGCTTCAAAAACCGATAAATATGTGCATACGGAAGAATCAGTTGCTGAACCTACTAAAGAGGTGACAATGGATGCTGAGGAAAACCCCACTAATGATGATGTTGTTAATGATACTAATCAACCACAAGGTGATTCGATACCAAATACAGACAATGCACCAAAGAATAATTAGTTCAAATAACCTCCAAGGCCTCCTAATCATGATCCAGAGTGAAACAAGTGTCGAATTGTTGATGATCAACCAGAACAAACCTGGTTTAATGATCTGGTGTCTTCTGAAAAGGGTCCACTCACATTTGACGAACTTATGGCCACTCCGATTGACTTTTCCAAGTTTGTAATGAATCGTCTCAAGCTAGACAAGATCACTAAAGCAAACTTGGTTGGACCAGTCTACAAGCTTCTGAAGGGCACCTACCGAAGTAGCATTGAACTCGAATACAATTTGGAAGAATGCTATAAGGCTCTGTCTGATCGACTTGATTAGACAAACCCTAAAGGTGACAGATTTCTCTATGACTTGAGCAAGCCTTTACCTTTGAAAGGTCGCCTAGGCCATCTAATCGTTCTTGCAGAACACTTCTTCAACAACGATCTTGAATATCTAAAGTCAAAAAACATAGAAAAGAAGTATACCTTGTCAATCACAAAGACAAAGACTGCAAGGTATGAGTTAGTAGGAATTGAAGACATGATCCCGAATCAATGAAGTGTAGTCAAAGTGGATTACAATAAAGATGCTGAATGTGGAATTTCACATTGGAGACCTAAGCGTCATATGTTCTACGAATCTCAAATCAACAGACTCTCTAAACATGATGTCTACTCAAAATTGAAGATTCTGAGTGTGGTCAGTGTGTCGATTGACAAGCAATTTGATTATGGGTATTTAGAGTAGATTATGGTGAGAAGAGCATATAGGAAGTTGTACACGTTCAAAGAAGGTAACTTTATAAATATATACTTCAATAACATTAAAGACATGCTTCTTCTAGTTGTTCAGCATAAGTTATTCCATCTCGATGGTGATGCTAGTGTTGATTTGGCGGTTGCATTGCGTATGTTTACCAGAAGAATCGTCATTAAGAAGAGAGTCGAAGATGTCCAACTAGATGTAGAAAGTTACTAGAAGAAGCTCAATCACCAAACCTTAAAAGGATTTCCCTACAATATCTGCTAAAGAACCATCCACTCCATCATTTGATCCACCAAGGGTTGTCTATGAAGACTTAAGTAATCGAAAGAGACTGATGCGAGCTGATGAGCTCTACAAGTTCTCGGACAAAACGCTCAAGTTGGTTCGAGACACTTTCTATCACAGACTGCTCAATTTTTGACTATGATACAACAAATACATGCCTAGAAGAAAATGGTCAGACTCGGATAAGAGACGGTCAGACGTTATGGTTTAGTTGATTAACGAGAAGCTGCTAGAAAGGTGAATTATGTGAAACTTGAGATGGACTTTGTCATACTCGGTCTTCTTTCATAACAGGTCCTATATCATTATCTATCTTGTGAATATGTATATATGTAGTGTACAGACTTTAGTATATATGTGTTAGGTATAATTTTTCATGAATTTTTCATTAAATTCAAAATCTTTCAAAAATATGTACTTAACACTATATTCTACCCTCATTAATTGAGGAGAAGCATTAAAATGTTCCTAATAAGCATGCTAATAAGTAACATTTTTCTCCTCAGAAGCTTAATTTTAAATCAATTAATATCCAAAATATCAAAACGATTTGACATTTTTGATAAGAGGAGAAAATGTGATTAAAATATAAGGCTATAATGTGATCTTAGTGACTCGTGTGCAGCTTCTCCCTCTTATGTGCAAAATACTTTTGAATATCGATGCACATATGCATGGGGCAATTTTAGAAAAGACGAAAAATCAAGGTACAAAAGTTTTGATTTATATCACTAGTACCTTAATTAATTTTCAAAAGGTTTTAATGGCTACTGTTGAAATACCAAAAGACCGATCATGTATTTATTATAATGGAGATATAAGGCGGTTAAGGATAGGTATTCATTCCATGATCCATCCAGAATCGAAAGGATCTACCTAGGGAGATTCCAATAGTTAGATTAAAAGTCCTTAGGTATGATATGTAAAAAGGAGAAAAGTGAGAATAGGAATAATGTCGACTAAGATAGAGCTAGCACTAGAACAAACCCAATAAGGGGTTACTGAGGAAGTCTTAGTAAGCATTGAAGGGGTTAAAGAATGAAAAAGAAATGTAAGGTTAAAGGGTGTAAAGAAAGAAGCCCTCCATATACGTAGGCAGAAACCGAGTCAATACATATGCTATTGAAAACACTAAGATGTTGTCTGGTATTGAAGATAGACATCATAAACCCAATGATGTAATGCACAACCCTCCCTAGCCAATCAGGATCTCTTAAAAGATTTATGTTTCATTTCTCACAAAGACTAAACACATTCTCTATTGACTTTCTCACTCTGAGTTAGCTGGTATTGAAAAGGTGGCAGTGAAATCTAGCCTCCGGTTACAAAAACCAAAAAGCACTATTGAGTATAGAGCCACAAGAGATCATCAATAAATCTCATTAGGACACTATCCAAAAATGCACTTGTTTTTTCATACACTGTGAAATCAAGTGAAATAATAAGAGTCCTACGCATTATCCTTGTGATTTTGCCAGAACATCAGAGCGATACTTCAAAGTATTCACAATGATAATGGAAATCTTACTAGTGCCAACATCAAACAAGCACTGCGGCAGGTGACTTGTGCGATCCTATATGGATTAAACTTATGACAACTGGATATCAATTTGATCTAGTCTATGAATTAACGACTCGATCAGTGAGATAGTAACTCATTGATTCACTCTTACAGTGTTGTATGCTTTGATACATTCCGGTAACAAGAACGGCTAGTACAGCTGTAAAACCCTGTCAAGGAGATTCTTTTGAATTCTATCTGATCACGGGCAGTATTGATACAGATTAACGAGGAATCGTGGTTATTGCAACCATATTTGACAAAGTAACAAAGACACTTTTGTCCATATTTGTTGTTTATCACTAACCTAAACCTATAGGTTTTCCCGACGGTGGCAGCATCTAGTCCATGACGAGCCAGATTCATAAGCCACATGCTCATACTCAACCAACAAATGTAAAGACATTATGAAAGCTCAAGTACATGCATCAAAAGTCTTCAACTACTTTGATACTCAAGTGTCTTCCTTGAAGTCATGAAGTGTTCAAGTTAAAGAATATCAAGATAAATGATTATAAAAGCTTTCAAGATGAAGAAAGGTATGAGCATGTTGGACCAAAAGTCACAAGTTTACAAGAAAGCAAAAGATCTCAAGATGATGAAGAGATTATGTTTGACTAATGATCTCAAGAAGCTCAAGATCACAAGTCTATCAAGCATGCAGGAACAAGTTCCAAAAGCACTACATAAGATTCACAAGACAAAGATCAAGATTTAAGACTACAAACAAGATTGAAGAACATTCATAGAATGCTAAGCTTAAATTTTTGTAAATTGGAGTGACCTCCTTTAGGGGGAGATTATTAGGAATCAAGAAAAGACTCGGTCACTTCCAAAATATTATGTCGTAGCTTGTAGTTAATCATTATGTAATAGTAAGTTAAATGGGTCAACATGACCATGCCCCAAACTAAGTATAAATACCCTCTCCTTCCATGGACAGGGTGTTGGTTCATTTGGATAATATCATTTTACATATTTCTTTCTCTCTCTAAGTATGCCAACCCTCTAATTTCTCTCTCTAGATTTCTTATTCTCATCTTATTAGATTGTGTGATTTGATATCCTTCAAGTTTGTCAGAAAGGAATTCAAAGGTTTGTTTGGTGTTTTATTGGTTGACAATGTTGAGGAACAAAGGTAAGTATTTGAAATAAGGAGGTAGTTCTTTCATGGTGGAAGAATAATGAGAGGCTCAACAATATGGTAACATAATAACACTTGAAGATTGAATATCTTCTTTATGTTTTTCACTTTCTAGAGAGTGGAAAATTTTGCGAAGGAGTGACATTTGCATTTCGCAAATTACTTAAATATTTTAGATGAAATAATTAAGTTGTCACGAGATATAGGAGGAATTTTAATAGTAACAAGACTATTAGAAGAGAGAGAAATGTTTAGAATTGAGAAGAAACATTAGAGGAGGGAAGACTTATTAGAAGTGAAAAGGAACATTTAGAAGTGTGACGATTATCAGAAGTGAGAAGACTATTAGAAGTGAGAAGACTATTGAAAGAGAGAAGAACTGTTTAGAAGTGGAAAGACCAATTAAGGTGAGAAAAGAGGTGTACGAGACGTAAGGACCAAGATGTGAGGGGATATGTGAGTATGGTGATTGTAAAGATTGTGTTTGAGAATAAGACGCGTTTCATGATGAAATTTACTTGACTATTGACAATAGAAGCAAAGATGCTTATGAATGTTGGGATATGAGGATGACCCATTGATCTATAGAGAGATATTAGGCATAGGTTTATGCTTTGTGAATGGTAGTTCATCCTTCATAGGTTATAGTAGTGATAAGTCACTATTAGGTTATGATTATGTTGGTGGCAAAGGATTACATGGTGAATCTTGTTGTAAATATGACTCGGTGGATGACTCAAGACTCTTTTTTCATTTCATCTTGTTGGTTTGAAGATGTACTAGAACTAGTAATCATCAACAAGAGTGAATAATAGTTAATGAGGGTTGGGTAAATAATAGATGTCAGCTCGTAGCAGTAGAAGAGAGAGAGAGAGGGTGTTCATTTTATGATTTGAAAAAAGAAATGACAGATATCACAACTGCAGACAGAATAAGTCTGGGGGTCGCCGGACCACCAACAGGAGAGGAGTTTAGGGCTTGACGAATTTTGTGAAAGGAGTGACATTTTAATTTGCATTTTGCTAATAAAAAATACGTAAAATACTTCGGATGAAGTAGTTAAATTGTCACGAATCACGAAATAGAAGATAGACTAGAATCGAGACTAGTAGAAAACAAGAGAAAGATTTACGGAATATGTTCCATCATTTCTAGACTTAGACGAAGATAATTGAACAATTCACGCTTGAGGGGTAAAGAAAGAATGTCGGCGATGTTATCTTCAGACGAAACTTTGTCGATGGAGATGTTTCCTCTTTGGACATTGTCCTGGAGGAAATGGTGGCGTATCTCGATATGTTTCGTCCGCGAGAGAAAAAATAAATAAAGAAGAAAACAAACGAAGATGAAAGCGACGGGCTTGACGATGTTAAGACGGATTATGGTTACCGTACGATGAACTACATCCACGAAGTTATGTAGCTCTTCTCAAGCATTGCGAATGTTTATAGAACAATCACACGACGAGGTATGAGGTTGTCTTAAAGGTGGTAGCGGAAAAGGTGGATGAAAGGAATTAGCCATCTATATAGATGTAGAGGCGTGATTGAGTGACAATAAAGAGGTTGTATGATCGTAATTTTCTGAAAGACAAAGAATGTTTTCGTTGAAGAGAGATAGTGTTTTCGTCTAAGAGAAAGAATGTTTTCGTCGAAGAGAAAGAATGTTTTTGTCGAAGAGAAAGAGTGTGTTCGTCGAAGAGAAAGAATGTTTTTATCGATGAGAAAGAATGTTTTCGTCAAAGAGAAAGAATATTTTCGTCGAAGAGAAAGTATGTTTTCGTCGAAGAGAATGAATGTTTTCGTCGAAGAGAAAAGGAGAGCATTTTAACTTAGGTTGTTAAAAGGCTTGAATATGGGTTTCGGATATGACCTTTAACGTTTGCGATTGCAAGTTAAAGATACTTGAATATTTCAGATGAAATATTTAAGTGGTCAAACCTACTTTGAGGTGGATTAGATTTGTATCTAACATTCCCTTGACAAAATAGTGGATCATTTGGAGGAAGGCGATATGACGATTAAAGGAATGTGTGAGTGAAGACTCTAAAAGATTTAAGACCGTTTTACGACGCTTTTGACTTTTTAGATTTGTGACACGGACGCGAAGAAAAATATTCTAGTGTGAGAAAATATATACCTAGATGCATAAGACATATAGATATAAGCATGCAAGTTTATCTAAGCATGTATGAACACAATAATCAACGAGATTAATGTGTAAGACTATATGACATCTAAACGTTAATTGTCATACATTAAGCTAACATAGTGTAGGTGCACAATTAACATGTAAGTCATGAAAAATGACGCATACAAAACATGATAAGTAATAGTCATGTAAAACATATTAACATTTACCATTTAGCATTTAGGAGCATGTGCCATTTAGATAAACTAAGAGATATTTTATCTAAATTGCTAGAAAAAGATAAATGCCTTTATAATAGACATGCATTTAATAGCTAAGCAAATAAACGTCGAGCATCTAGATAAGCATGAAGGCATATAATTGCATTACATGGGAGCAAGTTATCATCTTGAAACTTCAAAGCACATATGTGAGGTGCAGGTTGTCTAGATTGACTAAGAAGAAACCTAATATCTACTTGCTTAGTATGCACTCCTAATGAGATATTGTTGCGGTTGTCGTAAGGGACTTCTACAAGAAGTTTTACAACTCCCTAGGCAGTGTACCTAATCGTTGTAGTGTAGTACAGGCAAGACTCGGGGGTTGTTATCGTTCTCTAGGGGAATAGGTTGGGAAGGCTTGATCACGGTCTAACAGAATTCTAGGGGTTGAGAGAAGATTATTTTTGTGTTTTTATATTTATAAGAAAGCAGTAAACATATGTTTGAGAGGTTTGGTTAGTTTTAGCTATTAAACTAAATAATAATCTAAGTTACTGGTGATAACAATATAATAAAAGATTGTGTTTATTTAATCATGTATTACTCCCTAGATTGCTTCTCCTAGTGTTGTTGCTTTGTCACACTTGTGATGATCTATGTAATTATTTCCTAAGTCATGAACGAATTACACAAACCCGTCGTCTATTTAATATTCCGTTAAGGCAATGCACAAGTAAGGTAGTATGAAGACTATTACAAGGCCCCTAAGAGTATATTAAATGCAATTGAAATATATTAAGAGTGGATCAACCATATAAGGGGCAAGGTAGTATGAAGACTGTTACCCGATGGTATCCTTTCTACACAATCATGTTTTCCTAGACATATCAACAGCGATACAGACAAAAGCTGGTTTTCTAAGACCTAACATGCATATCAATCACAAGAAGCAACACCACTAAGATCTATATTTTAGGTTTTATACAATCATAAATAAACACAATATGAGGTTTAGCCAAGCATGTTATAGATAAAGCAAGAACATAAATGAATCACACAACGCATAGACATATTGAATGATTAATTAAACCTTACATGATTAAAACATGAGTTGGGGGAAGTACAATAGGATTTTTAGGCGCTAAAATCGTCCCTAACAGCTGCTAAACGAACTAGGGTTCGTACCCGCTTTTTATTCTAAAATTACACACTTAAAATCCTAATTTCGGGTTTGTATATATAGGAAATCGCTGCGACGGCGTCGCGTTTTAATCGTGACGCCGTCGTGAAAGAGAATATTCTAGATAATGGGCTGGGTCGTGTGCTCTGATGTCATCGTGAGATATTGTGACGTCGTCTCGGTCTTCGTTGTGACGGCGTCACGTTGAATATGTGACGGCGTCTCCAGCTGCTGAGAACATTATCTTGAGAGAAGTTGGTGTAGGTCCGTAGTCTTGTCCGTTTCTTCTCCAAATGAGCCCAAGTCACGTGTAATTCTTCTAAATGCCTTCCAAATGTGAAATACCTGAAGTGACGATTAAGTACATATTTTGGACATAAATTCACGATTTAGAGGGCTAAACGACCCCGAAAAAGTGTATAAAATGACACCTCATCAAATACCCGTACACTTGGGATTTGCTTGTCCTCAAGCAAATGGGCTTTTCTACCTAGACAATAACAATATGAGGGGTTATTTTACCTACTCTTTAAAAGTATTTTACAACACAACCTTCTAGGCCTCGTAATTAATAGCACGGAAAGTATATACTAGCACCTCACATAAGTGTTTGGAGATTCTCTCTTTCACTCGGTTGTATAATAAATTATAACATATGGGGGAAATGGATAATCAACTCTCATTACCTGTCATAGCATATAAATTACCATAGGCTTGGTTAAGGGTCAAACCTTCACCGCTAGGTGCAAGTATTATTCATTACTATCTAAGAGGACTTTTAAAGGGTTATGGGGTGTAGGTGTAATATAACATATAATGGAAACGGAATGGGTTATATTTGGGTGGCTGTGGGTGAATTAGGAGTGGAAGGGTTAGTTAATTATTCATACGAATACACTTTGGTTTGGTTGCTAAGCCAAGACTCAGACAAAGATCTACAAACTCTACACAACTCTACATCAATCTCTTTTCTTTTTCTCAATAAACACCCATACGAAAATTCTTCTTTTGCACATTTACACTTTTAGCCCTTGTAATTACTTTCGTATATCTTTGTGATCCAAAAATTTTTTTTCATAACTCCCCCTTGGAGTTAGACCACTTTTTTACATCAAACCTTTTGAATTATTTTGTAGTTAAGTTCCCGTTTTTAGTTAAAAAAATCTATAACTCCCCTTCAAACAATTATCCACTTTTTGAAAAAAAAAATGTTCAAAAAGAAGTTATTTTTGCTTTTGAGAACACACTTTTATTTTCTGATGATGAATTGACTGAAAATTTATAACTCCCCCTCAATTAAATATTTAATTAAAGAACTTTATCGAAAGATAGTTAATTTTGCAGTTTTGAATATTTTTTAGAAGATGTTTAAAAATTAAGAATTTTATAACTCCCCCTCGAATAAATGTCTAATTAAAGAACTTATTCAAGAGATTGTTATTTCTTGCAATTTTGCACACTTGAATTTTTCAAACTTGATGATTTTTGAAAGATCTTTTAAAATAAATCCTTTGTTTGTGAATGGATTTTGATTACAAACCACATATTTTAGCAGTGAAAGAATATTTTGAATGATTTACTCCCCCTCAGTTCATGATACATTTATTTTGCATTTAAAGAACCACTTTTTGAGAAATACAATATCATGCAACTGATAAAATAGAGAAGATATGTGTTTGTATCTTTAAATTATATTTTTGTGTTTTTGTATTTTTCAAAAAAAAATTGTTTTGAAAAATAAAAAATAGTAAAAATTACTTTTCTTGTTTTTTAAATTTTTAAATTTTGTTTTTTGTTTTTGAAAATTTTCAATTTTGTAATTTGTTTTTGAAAAATATTTACTAATTTGTTTTGATGTATGATCTTTCATTCAAGAAGATGACTTTTCCAGACGTCCATAAGTTGGAGTCCATACATCGCAACCAATCCTATGTGACAAAATCACAAACCTTTCTTTAGAAAGTCTTTTGTAAAAAGATCAGCAAGTTGGTATTCCGTCCCAACAAAGTAAAGTTCAATGTACCTTTTTCAACATGCTCCTTGATAAAGTGATACCGAATGTTAATGTGTTTTGTATGAGAATGTTGTACCGGATTGCAAGATATGGCAATTGCACTTTGTAAATCACAGTATCTTGGAATCTTGTTGTACCTAAATCCATAATCTAGTAGTTGCGTCCTCATCCAAATGACTTGAGCACAACATGCATATAATGATATGTACTCAGATTCCGCAGTTGGCATTGCTGTACAATCTTGCTTTTTCGACGACTAACTGACTAGCTTATCTCCTAGAAATTGAATGCCTCCAGATGTACTTTTGCAATCATCATTACACCCTGCAAGGTCTGTATCTGAATATGCAATTAGCTCAAACCTAGAATCCTTCGAGTACCATAGACCCATGTTAATGGTCTTTTTTGTCTTAGGTAGCGAAAGATCATTTTGACCTATTTAAGGTGTTTTTCAGTTGGATGTGCCTGATAACGAGCACATACAAATGTCGCAAAGGCAATGTTTGGTCGACTAGCAGTGAGATACATAAGTCCTCCAATCATACTCCGATACTTAGTTTGATCAACTTGGGTACCTTGTAAATCTACATCTAGTTTGGTTGTAGCCATTGGTGTACAAACAGTATCACATTTTTCCATCCCATGTTTCTTAAGAAGATCCAAAGTATATTGTGATTGACATATAAAGATTCCTCGGGGTGGTTGATGAACATGAAGTTTGAGAAAGAACTTCATTTCACTGATCATTGACATTTCAAAATTATCTCTCATTAATTTTTCAAATCTTTTTTCAAACACTGGTTTAGTTGACCGAAAAATTATGTCATCGACATAGATTTGAACTAATAAAATATCATCCCCGTGCTTCTTGTAAACAATGTCGGATCGATGATACCTTTTGTGAAATGGTGTTCGATAAAGAATGAGAAAAGCTTCTCATACCAGGCTCTAGGGCTTGTTTAAGACCGTACAAAGCTTTCTTAAGACGATATACATGATTCGGAAAGTCTGGATCTACAAATCCATCCGGCTGACAAACAAAAACTTCCTCTTTCAGTGGACCATTCAGAAATACCATTTCGACATCCATTTGATAATAGGAAAGTTCTTGTGAGCCGCGTATGCCACAAAAATTCTAACAGCTTCAAGTCTTGCAACTGGTGCAAAAGACTCCTCAAAATCGATTCCCTCCTCTTGACGACATCCTTTGGTAACTAAACGAGACTTGTTCTGAATAACCATGTTTTCAGCATCAGTCTTGTTTTTCCAAATCCATTGGACTGCGATTATGTTTCTGCCAATAGGACATTCGAAAAGTTCCCAAACATCAAGGCGTTTGAACTGGTTAACTCATCTTGCATGGATTCAATCCAGCTGGCATCAAGCATAGCTTCATTGATATTTTTCGGTTCAATTATACTCACCGTCAGTGCGTACATACAAACTTCTGCTTCGGTTTAAAGTCGATTTCTTATCATTACAGGTTTTGAGGGATTACCAATCACTTGTTCAATTGGATGATTCTTAGTCCACTTATCACTTGAGCGATGTTTTTGATGAAACTTGTGTATATTTGATGGATCCTGATATGTTGAAGATGACTCAGCTTCTTCAAATACAAGAGTTGGTGGTGCATTATAGAACACATTTCCATCATAATCTGCAACGTCTTTTTAAACTTATTCATTAGCATTTTCATTCAAAACTGGAGAGTTTGGTTCAGTGGCAACTTGTTCTACTGACGAAGATACTATTTAGAGCTTCATCTTCTTCACATGATTGACGATGATGAAGAAGTGTGGTCATTATCAAGAATATTTGCAGCGAATTATCTAACACTTCTTGTGAACTCGCCGCATAGTATTCTTCATACAGAGGACCAAACAAAATTAACCAGTCTATTTGTAGGTATTGATTGTGAATCTTCCGATGAATCTTGAAAATTCGTGTAGTTCATTCTGGGTTCTAAATTGTTGCATTCAGAAGCCATATCTGTGAGTTCATCAAACTTGACATGGATTGTTTCCATTATCTTTTTGGTTCGGCGGTTGTAAATATGAAATCCACTTGCTGACTCGGAATAACCAATAAAGATACCAATGTCAGCCTTCGGTTTCATTTTCCCAAGATCATCATGATCATTTGTTGGATAACAAAGAGATCCAAACACATGAAAGTATTGAATATTGGGTTTTCGTTCTCGAATCAGCTCATAAGGAGTCTTATTATACCATGTGTGTACAATAGTGCGATTCTGAGTAAAATAAGCAGTAGCAATAGCTACGGTCCATATAAATTCTGGAGCTTTAGAAAAGATAAGCATTGTTCGAGCAGCCTCGACGAGTGTACGATTTTGACGTTCAACAACACCATTTTGTTGAGGCGTTCGAGCAATTAAAGTTTGATAAACAATGCCTAACTTTGCATAAAATGCTTGTAATTTCTTATTTTTGAATTCGGTTCCATTATCAGTTCGAATCGTCATAATTTGAGCCTTTAGATTCCTTTAAACTTGATTAACGAAATCGATGATCATATCTGGAGCCTCATCTTTGGTACGAAGAAAATATACCCAGGTGTACCAAGAATAATCATCAATGATCATTAGAATGTATTTCTTGCCATTGATACTTGTGACGCGGTTGTCGTAAGGGACTTCTACAAGAAGTTTTACAACTCCCTAGGCAGAGTACCTAACCGTTGTAGTAGTAGTATAGGCAAGACTCGGGGGTTGTTATCGTTCTCTAGGGGAATAGGTTGGGAAGGCTTGATCACGGTCTAACAGAATTCTAGGGGTTGAGAGAAGATTATTTTTGTATTTTTATGTTTATAGGAAAGCAGTAAAATCATATATTTGAGAGGTTGGTTTGGTTTTAGCTATTAAACTAAATAATCAAGTACACACTAATGGTGATAACAATATAATAAAATATTGTATTCATTTAATCATGTATTACTCCCTAGATTGCTTCTCCTAGTGTTGTTGCTTTGTCACACTTGTGATGATCTATGTAATTATTTCCTAAGTCATGAACGAATTACACGAACCCGCCGTCTATTTAATATTCCGTTAAGGCAACACGCAAGTAAGGTAGTATGAAGACTATTACAAGGCCCCTAAGAGTATATTAAATGCATGTGAAATATATTAAGAGTGGATCAACCATATTAGGGGGCAAGGTAGTATGAAGACTGTTACCCGATGGTATCCTTTCTACACAATCATGTTTCCCTAGACATATCAACAGCGATACAAACAAAAGCTGGTTTTCTAAAGCCTAACATGCACATCCATCACAAGAAGCAACATCACTAAGATCTACATTCTAGGTTTCATACAATCATAAATGAACACAATAGGGAGTTTAGCCAAGCATGTTAAAGATAAAGCAAGAATAATAATGAATCAAACAACAAGACATATTGAATGATTAAGATAATCTTACTTGATTAAAACATGAATTGAAGGAGTTACAATAGGGTTTTGAGGCCCTAAAATCGTCCTAATAAGCTGCCAAACGAACTAGGGTTCGTATCCCTTTATTACTCTAAAGTTACCCACCTTAAAACCCTAAAAACGGATTTGTATATATAGATAAATCGCTGTGACGACGTCGCGTTTTAATCGTGACGTCGTCGTAAAAGAGAATATTCTTGAACTTGGGCTTGGTCGTACGAGCTGACGCCGTCATGAAAGGTTGTGACGCCATTACGAAGTGGGTTCGTGACGGCGTCGTGAAGAACTGGTGACGCCGTCTCCAGCCGCTGAGAACATAATCTTGAGAGATGTTGGTGTAGGTCTGTAGTCTTGTCCGTTTCTTCTCCAAATGAGCCCAAGTCACGTGTATTTCCTCCAAATGCCTTCCAAATGCTAAATACCTGAAAAGGAACGATTAAGTACCTATTTTGGGCATAAATGCACGATTTAGGGGGTTAAACGACCCTGAAAAAGTGTATAAAATGACACCTCATCAAATACCCCTACACTTGGGATTTGCTTGTCCTCAAGCAAATGGGCTTTTCTACCTAGACAATAGCAATATGAGGGTCATTTTACCTACTCTTTAAAAGTATTTTACAACACAACCTTCTAGACCTTGTAATTAAAAGCACGGAAAGTATATACTAGCACCTCACATAAGTGTTTGGGATTCTCTCTTTCTCTCGGGTGTATAATAAATTATAACATAATGGGGAAACGAAAAATCAACACTCATTACCTGTCATAGCATATAAATTACCATAGGCTTGGTAAAGGATCAAACCTCCACCGCTTAGGCGCAAGCATTATTCATTACTATCTAAGAGGTCTTTTAAAGGGTTGTGGGGTGTAGGTGTAAGATAACATATAATGGAAACAGAAATGGATGGGATACATTTGGGTGGCTTTGGGTGAATTTGGAGTGGAAGGGTTAGCTAATTATTTACATGAATACACGTTGGTTTGGTTGCTAAGCCAAGACTCGGACGAAGATATACAAACTCTACACAACTCTACATCAATCTCTTTCTTTTTCTTTTCTATATTTTTTTTGAATAACATAATACATCACAACATGGGGTTTATAACACGTACCCCTACACTTGAGCTTTTACAACTCAATAATTTTACAACTAACTAATAGACCCGATATGAGCTGGAATCAAAATAACATAGAGATCATCTAACAAACGTATGGGGGTATTGACTTAACTTTTCTTCCCCATTCTTCCGCAAAATAAATACTACCATGAATCCTAATCGTCCCAAAATAGTATTTACAAGGATAAATGGAAACATAGGAACCGTGTTTCTCAAATAATTAACTTGGGTTAAAACAATAATGTACTAAAAGCGAGTACATACAAGGTAGGCTAAGACGATTTGGGTGTAACGACTGGTTTAAGGGTTAACAATGCTCTTCATTAATAGTCCGGCTTAACCAGAAAATTACGAGAATCGTAAAAAATGATAGGCTCGGAGGGTTGTACTAGGGGTATCCTGCACTAAAAATGAGTGCATGGCAAGGGTGTGGGATAGTTATATGATCGGTGTGACCATCATAACAATTACAGGTTTAAAACATGGGTTAATCCTAGTGCCTCTTATCAAGAAAATCCTAATACTTACTATGCGGTCTCGGGATGCATCACAAAAACAAGTTCTAGAATTTAATACACTATCGGTACACTCATATAATTTAATACCGATCTCAATGATCCAGAAAAGATGACAAAACCACATATACACATCCGTAACGACGAAATAGATACACATGATTGCTCACTCCTTAACTCGAGAAAGCTAAAGGTATAAACTATCTTGGGTATCAATAATAGATACCCGAATTCCTAAAGATCTAAAGGTGAACCTCATATTTTTCTCACATTTTTAGGGTGGAATTCTGAGGGGTTTTGTGCTAGTCATATAAGTTCCCATCCATGAGACGCTATTAATACTCGGTTTTCGTCGGTATGTGTCATAAAAAAATTAAATTTGGGTTAAAATTACATTTTTATGCTATGTTTCGATATATTACTCATCATTTTAAGGACAAAGCAAATGGAAAATAAAGGAATAGTTTCTAAGGCTTATTTCTCCCTACACTTAAGTTGAATATTGTCCCCAATGTTCTATAGAAGTACCCGTAAAAACGAATAAAGGGATAAGAAAAAAGGAAAAGAAACTAGTACTCTCCTGGTTTGCTCAATAATGGAGAAGAAACATGCTATAACTGGTTAAATCGTCCTCCAAGGATCATTCAATGAAACTTCCTAAGAACTTCCAAGCTTCTTCTCATCAAATATAACCTGTAATCAAAGACAAAGACGACTACACCAATCGTAAAATGTTCGATATAATAATATATACAATGTGAAATTAGGGTCGACTCTATAAAGCAGTAAAGATAGGATGAGAGAATTGTTAAACTCATAGTTTTGCAGGTTTATAAAAGAATTACAACTTTCTTAAGTGTTGTACAAGTTTTATTTTAAAAATTACTTAATTTTTTTGAGTTTTCTTGTAACTGGGTTTTTGACGTCGTCAGGGATATCCTAACGCCGTCACAGGTGTCGTGTGTAAATCGTGATGCCGTCTCTAGTGAAAACTCAAATTTTGTTTTTGATGAAAAATTTCCTGCACTCATTCTTATATGTTATTTTCCTGTACAAAATGTTGCATAAAAACCTGGGAATTAACAATTCAATCATATGACTCGAAACTTACGCGAATTAATCTAAACAATTTATTTCAAATGTTTGAATTTGGTTTTAAAAACCAGATATTTCCCTTATACTTATTTTGTTGCAAAATACCTTTGATTGCAAATAAGACGAATTTACAAACAAACAAAGCATGATTGCAAAATAATTCAAACATAATAAAATAAAAAATAAAGAATTAAAACACAAGACACTCCTAATATGCGGGAAAAGTAAATATTGGGTTGCCTCCCAAAAAGCGCTTGTTTTTGTTCGAATCACGAGCCTGACTCTACCATTACTTAACAGATAAAGGGGAGGGTTCCCCTACACTTAAGTTCAAGTGCAGATGATAGTAACGGTACATACCATCGTTGTGAGAAGGGGTCATATTCTGAAAAAGTTGTTGTTGAATCATATGCTTGAAATGGTGTATTTCTTTAGTCCTAACCTTCTCTACTTCTTTTGGCCTAATGGGTGAGTTAAGTCATCTTTCTAGAAAAGAAACTTCTTTAAATTCTAATTCCCAATCATTTTCTATCATCTCCGTATTCGAAAAATCAACACCTAGGGATCCACTTTGTCCTAATAAACCTGGTTTAAATCCATCATGTTTCTTGGGGTTGCCTAAACCTGGGTGATAGTATGCCACGTAGGGTGAAGGTGGTGAATTAATAGTTAATGGATCTACTACCTTCTTTCTAAAACCACCCGAAATACATGGGTTAATGGGTGGGTCGATTCCTCTTCTGTCTCCTAGAATTACATCTAAAGATGAATAATTTGGTAAAAGTTGAGGCTCCGGTTCATCAACACTAGGAATTTTCTTAGAACTAAGAGTAATGTCATGATTACAAGTATTCAAGCCTAAATCCTCTAGTTGTGGTTCATCTAAGGGTTCTACCTCCATCAGGATTCCTAAAGTCTCTTCTACTTCTTCCGGGTTAGTCACGGGCGGTGTGTATTCCTCAAATGATGATAGGACTAGTGGGGTACTTTGTGGGTCCGTATTTTCCGCATCATGTCGGGACTTGATGTTTCGGTTATTCCTTGTACCAGGCTTAAAGCCAAAGGTACTTTCCCTTACAAAAGGTGGACTGAGGAGGATTGTGCGGACATGTTTGACATAGAGCGACTTAAGTGAGACAGATTTGGGAGTATGGAAGGATGCCTTTTTTGTAAGTGTTTCCGAAAATTTACATTCATTGAGGGGTTCCAGATCCTTAGTGGCTGGATACCTTGTGATCTTCTCGATCTTTTTGACTCTATTTTTTCATCCTTATTTCTTCTTTTAATTTCCCTACAACCTCTAAAGAGAGTTGCATGAAATCACTTCCAATTACACCCATGTACTCTTCGAGTTGCTTAACTTTCTCTTCTTGATTGAGAATGAAATTCATCATAAGATTCTCGAATTCCTCTTGTCGAGATGGTTCTAAGGGTAGTTGATACACCGTGTTGCTTGTCATTCCAAATATGCTTTCGCTTCTTCCTATTAGTGAGATTGCTTCCTTCATGAGTGTATCAATTTTACATTTCATGACCCCTATTAACTGTTTAATGTCGGGGTTTTCAGAGTCGATGCTTCCTTCTCCCGGGGCGACAAGGTCATTCCACCCCTTATCCTCATGTCGAGCTAACTCCTCGATAGTGGCCCAAGCTTTTTCCGCACTCAGTTTCCTTAGCCGGCCTCTGGCGGCGTAGTCCACGGTTCGTTTTAAGGTGTGATCAATACGATCATTATATATTTGCACTTGGAGCCAAAGATCAATTCTATGGTGAGGGACTTTTTGGAGTAAGTCCTTGAAACGAGTCCATGCTTCAGAAAGAGATTCTCCATGATGTTGTTGGAACATCAGGATATCATTGCAGAGTTTTGTTCGGGATCTTCCATGCAATACCGAGTGTCGTGAGGACCACTACAGATTTCACATGAGGTAGTGACTTTGTTTACTTGAGTAGGTTGTGTCGGAGCAAGATAAGCCTTCATCATAGCATGGACTATGATTTTCGAGCTCATGAGATGGCGGTCGGGATGACTCTACGGACATCTTGAAAGCAAATCATTGCCTGATCCATGAGCAAAAGTCCTGGGTCATTCCACTTTCGCTGTCATAGAGGGTGAGGGTCCTCTAATAATGCCCAGGATTCTTCAGAGTTTCGGTCACGAAGCTTACCACCGGTCGATTGGTCAATGGTTCGTCTTGTGACAGGATTGACATGGTCATAAAAAATTTGGACTTAGAGCCAAAGGTCGATGCCATGACGAGGGACTTTTTGTAGTAAGTCCTTTAAACGAGTTCTTGCTTCAGATAGGGATTCTCAATGATGTTGTTGAAACATCAGGATATCATTGTGGAGTTTTACAGTCCTTCCCGGTGGAAAGAATTGAGCAAGGAAACGATTAGTAAGATCCTCTCATGTGGTGATGGATCCCGCTGGAAGACGTTCAAGCCAATTACTAGCTTGATCGCGAAGGGAAAATTGAAATAAACGCAGGCGCGTTCTTTCCCTATTTGTACTGTTAAGGTCAATTGAGTCCAATAGTTTTAAGGAAATCCTTGAGGTGTTGGTTTGAATCCTCGGACCAAAGTCCATGGAACGAGCATCCGTTTTGCACCAACCGGATGGTGTCAGATCGAAGAGGTACCACGTTGTTCCCTACGGGGAGCTCGATGGTATTCCTATAGCCCTCGTGGCTAGGTTTGGAGTAGTCTCCTAGAGTGCGGATAGGATTCTCGTCTCCCATGGTGGTTGACGAGAATGGGTTACGAAACAATTAACACAAAGAAAAGATAGACTACGAGAAAGCTAATATGCGGAAATTAAATCTTACTTGAAAGGATTCAAGCAAGTAGAACTAAGCTAAACTATGATCAAAACCTAACTATTCCCCACGCAGCGGCACCAAAAACTTGATGCGGTCGTCGTAAGGGACTTCTACAAGAAGTTTTACAACTCCCTAGGCAGAGTACCTAACCGTTGTAGTAGTAGTATAGGCAAGACTCGGGGGTTGTTATCGTTCTCTAGGGGAATAGGTTGGAAAGGCTTGATCACGGTCTAACAGAATTCTAAGGGTTGAGAGAAGATTATTTTTGTGTTTTTATATTTTATGAAAGCAGTAAATCATATGTTTGAGAGGTTTGGTTTGGTTTTAGCTATTAAACTAAATAATAAACTAAGCTACTGGTGATAACAATATAATAAAAGATTGTGTTCATTTAATCATGTATTACTCCCTAGATTGCTTCTCCTAGTGTTGTTGCTTTGTCACACTTGTGATGATCTATGTAATTATTTCCTAAGTCATGAACGAATTACACGAACCCGCCGTCTATTTAATATTCCGTTGAGGCAAAACACAAAGTAAGGTAGTATGAAGACTATTACCCGGCCACCAAGAGTATATTAAATGCATGTGAAATATATTAAGAGTGGATCAACTGTATTAAGGGGCAAAGTAGTATGAAAACTGTTACCCGATGGTATCCTTTCTACACAATCATGTTTTTCTAGACATATCAACAGCGATACAGACAAAAGCTAGTTTTCTAAGACCTAACATGCATATTCATCACAAGAAGCAACACCACTAAGATCTACATTCTAGGTTTCATACAATCATAAATGAACACAATAGAAGGTTTAGACTAGCCTGTTAAGATAAAGCCAAGAACAGATAAGAATCATAAACAAGGGACAATAATGGAAAATGATTATGATTAGTCTTACTTGATTAAAACATAAATTGAAGGAAGTACAATAGGGTTTTGAGGCCCTAAAATCGTCCCTAACAACTGCTAAATAAACTAGGGTTCGTCCCTTTTTTTTACTCTAAAGTTACACACTTAAAACCCCCAAAACAGATTTGTATATATAGATAAATTATTGCGACGGCGTCGCGTTTTAATCGTGACGCCGTCATGAGTAGAATCTTCTAGATCTGCGTGTGAGTTGATGCGTGTTGACGCTGTCATAAAATGTTGTGACGTCGTCACTAAGTGGGTTGTGACGGCATATGTAAGAGTTAGGTGACGCGTCTCTAAGGCGCAGACGAGACAAATTTTTAAGAGTCTGGTGGTTGGTCCGTTCTTATTAGTCTTGTCGTTTTTTGCCAAATGAGCCCAAGTCACGTGTATTTCTTCCAAATGCCTTCCAAATGCAAAATACCTAAAAAGGAACGATTAAGTACCTATTTTGGGATAAAATTGCATGTTTTAGGGGTTAAACGACCCCGAAAAAGTGTATAAAATGACACCTCATCAGCTTCCAATATCTACAAAAAAACTTAAAAGTAAAGCCGTCATGACCAGGGGATTTATTCGTTCCATAATCCTAAACCGCACTCTTTATCTCCTCATTAGAGACGTTTCGTTCGAGATCAACTTGTTTCTCTAATGATAACCTATTAGTGAATTGATCAACGAAGCAAATACGATGGGAGACGGGTAAGGAGAATCGAGTAGAAAAGTATTTTAGGAACACACTTTTTACAGCCAACTGATCAACAATCCACTCGCCATAAAAAATGGTCCCACGAATAGCTAACTATAGATCCGTTTACTATAAGGAATAACATAAAAGAAACTTTGTATTCTCACACCTTCTATAGCCCATCGAACTTTGTTTCTGAGCGCTTCCATTGAGCCAATAGAATTAATCGTCGTTTGAGTTCTTTCCAACTAACAAAAAGATCATATCGGATAAAATATATCTTCATTAATACCGCCTTGGTCAAGATATTTGTCGATCATTAGAAAGTTCTTGGACTGAATGAGATCTATGCCTTTATGGCTTTTCTAGCATTTATTGATTCCATTGTTTAATGATAATTTTGAGAGCTTGAAGTTTCTTCTATAAATTAATCATACCATTCGAGTCAACAGTGGCTAAGCTCTTCTATATATCTTCTACCAGTTTGTCAAAGGCATCCAAGTTAAACCAAGAGTGAAAAAAATCTAAATGGAGTAGGACCATAAATCATTGCTTGATATCCCGCATCGAGAATTTAGGACGATGACTATGATAGATTCCTATCCAAGCAAAGAGCCAAAAGATACAGTAATGAAGCTAATAAGATTTAGAAACTAGAAATCTATCCAACTTACTCATCTTATTGCCGGTCTTGTGGGCCCAAGTGTAAGCATAACTATCAAGAGGAGGTCAATCAGACTTGCTAAGGAAATAAAACTATTGAAAGCGTTAGCACCTTGAACGTTGAAAAACCAAACCTTGTCTTTCGTGTTCTGTTCTTACTTTATTAAAATCCCCTATAATAACACATTCTCTTCCTATCGGTCTTTAGATGAGAATGTAATCCCCCATAACACCCTCTTTTTGTTTAGATTTGGGAGATTAGACAGAATTGATAAAGCGTTTGGAAGAAGATGGAGTCAAGTACCCATATACAGCCAAGAATCACTATCAGATGAGGTAATGTTATCTTTGACAATAAGTAGGACCCAAACACATTAAATATATCCCTTTTGAGTTTCCTGTAAAGATGATCTAAGAGCAATAATCATAGAAGATATTAACCATAACGTCTTAATAGTAACCCATATCTCCATGCTCTCCTGTTTAGTTTCTGTTGTGTTACATTATGAACATGTGGTGTCAGACCACTTACGTCCATTGTACCGGCCAGTGGTTAGCCTGATGGCTCATAGTCCGGGAAGGTTTATATAGGTTATAATTTGTATTATTGTGTGAATGGTTCAGCTCGCCGGGTGTCGATGTATGTCGTCCTTTGTTCCGCGTATGGGTAACACCAGTAAAACTAGTTTTTAAGTAATTTTATTACGACAGGTATATGGCCCTAGTTGGGAATAGATGTGGTACTTTGATCGTTCGTTACAGCGTTGTTGGACAGACGTTTGGAGGTTTGGCTAAGGCCTTTCGCTGGAGGACAAATCTTTGAAGGCATTGGGTTATCGTTATTGGTTTAAGGTAGGAAAATATAATGTGTCGTTGATTTAAGAGAAAGGAATTGGACTTAAGGGGAACTTAAAATGACAAGTGGTAAAGTTAATTAATAAACTTAGTTATGGCCAAATAGGTAGGGGGGGGGGGAGAGAGAGGTAGGGGGGGAGAGGGGTAGGGGGGAAGGATAGGGGGGGGGAGGGGGGAGGGAAAGAGGATAGAAAGAAAAGGGGAAAGTGGAGGAGGGGGGGGGGAGAGTTGGGAGGGCGGAGGGGTAATGGACTGGACGGGTCCAGTCTTGCCTTAGGTGGGGTAAACGGGATTCTCGTTGTGCGGGTTCGGCTCTTTTCGGGCTTGTTGTGGAGAGTGGGTCCATCGTGCTTCTGTTGGTGTTGACTAAAGGTAGGAAAGATAATGTGTGTATTTATCGGGGTGTAATGATGGATTAGGGAGTGTGTGATGTGGTGTTGCTAACGATGGATTGTAGGGGCCGTAGGCGGTCGCATTAGCAGTTTGTTGAGTAATTCGTTTGGATTTCCGACTTCGGCGGGTTGTGATATGCGGGGAGGGGGTAGGATGCCTTGTTGTGTGGGTTTTGTTGGATTGGAGGTTGTAGGGGGCAGGGTTGGGATTATGGGTTAGGGGGTTATCTAAGGGCTGGTGTTAGTTTAATCAGTATTGTGTGGTGGGAGGTTTGAGGAGGAATATTGTGGTGGGTTGTATTCGTGTAGTGGGGGGAGTGGGGCTCGCTTATGAAGCAAGAGATGATCTGAGGTGGATGGTTGGTGGGTTCTTAGCGGTTGGCACTGCGATTTAGTTGAGCGTGCTGGGACGGGATACGCGGTCACGGGATCACTCGTGCGAACGTTGGTGTTGGAATGGGAAAGGTGTGAGGTTGGGGGTGGTTTACTGGATCCGTATCATACCTGTCTGGGAGAACACCGGCCTTACACATTCTGACATCTAAGTAACCACGTGTTCCTTTTCTTTCCACCTTCCCCTTGTCTGTAGACCTCACCCCCACCCCCCCCTGATGCACCCGATATGTTCTCTTATGATGGATAATGAATCTGGTAGGAGGAAACCGAATGATGGCGATCAATAAATGGGTTGACTATTTAGAGCTGACCTAAGCGGTAAAGGATTTATAACATGTTGGCTTATATTGAGGTTTTGGACATTACATGTGTTATGTCGTATGATTGTGTCTAATAGTAAAGCATATTGAAGTTTAGGATGTTTGGATTTACGTAGAATAAGGAGCAAGTTATTGTAATAGCTAGTCGAGATTAGGTTAAACTAGTATGGTAGTAGTGTATTAGGTCTTGGTAATGTTCACATAGGGGTGTAGGTGGGGTGTATCGGGGGGTGGGCGAGAATGTGGGTTTTTAGATTGTGGCGGGACGATAGTCAGCGGTTTTGGTGGTTTGGGTGGAGCAACGGTAGTCAGAGGAGAGTCGACGAGGTACGACAGACGATAGTGGCGTGGAAGACAGGTGCGGCGGAGGTGGGAGGTGTGGTAGTGTTACACTGTCTTACATTACATATTAATAACCATTTACCGTTCATTTACGTAATACTATCGATTTATAACATTTCACATAATATCCACATACCTTAACACGTCCATATAGTTTTTAACTTCATCTCGACTTGCCTATACAAATACTTGCTCCTTATTCTCGTAATCCAAAACCATCCTAACTCAATATGCTTTACTATATACACAATCATACTCATAACAACATGTATGTCACAAAACTCTAATATAACAACATGTTTAATAATTTCCTTAGGCCAGCTAAAGTCTACCTCATTACTTTCGCCTCATCCTCCTTCATCTTATTCCCAAACATCATTGGCACCATTCCTTGATTTCTCTCAATGATCCATAAAATTCCCTTCCTTCTCATAATTTATCAATATTATCATCAAGGCGTTGTACATAACCATTATTATACCTTAAATTTCATCCTTAATCATCATATGATCATATCTTGATCATATGATGAAAACCCCCAAAATACTAGTTTTATTCAATAATACTTATCTCATAATTACAATCATCTCATTAGTTTACTTATAAACACTTTTTAACTAAAAATTATACTTAAGAACCATGATTCACAATTCTTCAATTAACTCAATTAATGGATTACTTACCTTGTAGGAATCATTAGTATGAGCTTATATCTTGATTTAGGACCTTAATTCATCTTCAAATCATCACTAGAAATTTCTCACCTTTTTCCTCTATTTTCTTCCTTCCTGTGTCAACACCTACACACTCCCACTCTAATAATCTAGAACTTTGTGGAAGTTCCAGATATTTAGTGTTACAGGTTTCATCATTTGGCAAGAATGGTCCCTCAAGTCCTTTTCCTTCCTATTTGGCCATACTAAGTTATTTAACTCATTTACCACTTGTCAATTTTAGTTCCTTAAGTCCATTCCTTTCATAAATACGACACATTATATTTTCTACTGTACATTTACATTGTACAATGATCTTATGTTTGACTTATCGGTTTGATCTAAACCAATCACAAACGTCTTCAACTTAAAAAAGGTCTTAGTCAAAGCTATTCCCAATGCCTTTCGTATAAAATACTTATAAACTAGTTTTAGGTGATTAAATTATGAGGGAAACATTGAAGTCATTTATCGGCTCACAAGGAGAATGCTATCATTCTCAATGAAAATTTTATCATTTAAACATTCAAAGGACTTGGTATAACGGCTAGAAAAATAAGGGCAGGTAAAGGAGTTGTGTATGAAACATCATGTTAATTTTGTATCTCTTCAGGAAACTAAAATGGAGAGCATGGAGTTGGTTACTATTAAGACGTTATGGGGTAATTCTTCTTTGATTATGCTCTTAGTTCTTCTTTAGGAAACTCAAAGGGTATTTTATGTGTTTGGGATCCTACTTTATTTGTCAAAGATAACATTACCTCATCTGATAATTTCTTGGCTGTTATGGGTACTTGGACTCCTTCTTCTTCCAAACTCTTTATCATTTCTGTCTATGCTCCCCAAGATCTAACAGAAAAGAGGGTGTTATGGGATTACATTCTTCATCTAATAGACCGATGGGATAGAGATTGTGTTATTATAGGGGATTTTAATAAAGTTAGAACAGAACAAGAAAGACATGGTTTGGTTTTCAACGTTCAAGGTGCTAACGCTTTCAATAGTTTTATTTCCTTAGCAAGTCTGATTGATCTTCCTCTTGATGGTTATGCTTACACTTGGGCCCACAATGCCGCTAATAAGATGAGTAAGTTAGATAGATTTCTAGTTTCTAAAGGCTTATTGGCTTCGTTCCTGTATCTTTCGGCTCTTTGGTTGGATTGAATCTATCAGATCATCGTCCTATTCTCATGCGGGTATTAAGCATTGATTATGGTCCTACTCCATTTAGATTTTTTCACTCTTGGTTTAACTTGGATGCCTTTGACAAACTGGTAGAAGATATATAGAAGAGCTTAGCCACTGTTGACTCGAATGGTATGATTAATTTATATAAGAAACTTCAAGCTCTCAAAATTATCATTAAACAATGGATCAAAAATGCTAAGAAAAGCTCTTATAAGGCGAAGATCTCCATTCAATCCAAACTTTCTAATATCGACAAAATTCTTGACCAAGGCGGTAGTAATGAAGAAATTTTATCCGATAGATCTTTGTTGTTGAAAGAACTCAACGACATTAATTCTATTGGCTCATTGGAAGCGGCTCAGAAATCTAAAGTTCGTTGGGCTATAGAAGGTGGTGAGAATACAAAGTTCTTTTATGGTATTCTTAATAGTAAACGTTCTAAGTTAGCTATTCGTGGGACCATTTTTTATGGCGAGTGGATTGTTGATCAGTTGGCTGTAAAAAGTGTGTTCCTAAAATACTTTTCTACTCGATTCTCCTTACCCGTCTCCCATCGTATTTGCTTCGTTGATCAATTCACTAATAGGTTATCATTAGAGAAACAAGTTGATCTCGAACGAAACGTCTCTAATGAGGAGATAAAGAGTGCGGTTTAGGATTATGGAACGAATAAATCCCCTGGTCATGACGGCTTTACTTTTAAGTTTTTTTGTAGATATTGGAAGCTGATGAGGTGTCATTTTATACACTTTTTCGGGGTCGTTTAACCCCCTAAATCATGCATTTATGCCCAAAATAGGTACTTAATCGTTCCTTTTTAGGTATTTAGCATTTGGAAGGCATTTGGAAGAAATACACGTGACTTGGGCTCATTTGGAGAAGAAACGGACAAGACTACGGACCAACACCAAGACTCTTAAAGATTTGTGCTCACAGCGCCTAGAGACGGCGTCACCAACTCTACACGATGCCGTCACAACCCACTTAGTGACGACGTCACAACATTTCATGACGGCGTCAGCACGCACCGACTCACACGCAGATCTAGAAGATTCTACTCATGACGGCGTCACGATTAAAACGCGACGCCGTCGCAGCAATTTATCTATATATACAAATCTGTTTTTAGGGTTTTAAGTGTGTAACTTTAGAGTAAAAGAAAGGGACGAACCCTAGTTTATTTAGCAGTTGTTAGGGACGATTTTAGGGCCTCAAAACCCTATTGTACTTCCTTCAATTTATGTTTTAATCAAGTAAGACTATCTTAATCATTCAATATGTCTTGTTGTGTGATTCTTATCTGTTCTTGCTTTATCTTTAACATGCTTGGCTAAACCTTCTATTGTGTTCATTTATGATTGTATGAAACCTAGAATGTAGATCTTAGTGGTGTTGCTTCTTGTGATGAATATGCATGTTAGGTCTTAGAAAACTACCCTTAATATGGTTGATCCACTTTTAATATATTTCAAATGCATTTAATATACTCTTGGGGGCCGAGTAATAGTCTTCATACTACTTACTTTGTGTTTTGCCTTAACGAAATATTAAATAGACGGCGGGTTCGTGTAATCAATCATGATTTAGGAAATAATTACATAGATTATCATGAGTGTGACAAAGCAACAACACTAGGATAATCTAGAGAGTAATACATGATTAAATGAATACAAACTTTTTATTATATTGTTATCACCATTAGCGTACTTTATTATTTAGTTTAATAGCTAAAACAAACCAAACCTCTCAAACATATGATTTTACTGCTTTCTTATAAATATAAAAATACAAAAATAATCTTCTCTCAACCCCTAGAATTTTGTTAGACCGTGATCAAACCTTCCCAACCTATTCCCCTAGAGAACGATAACAACCCCCGAGTCTTGCCTATACTACTACTACAACGGTTAGGTACTCTGCCTAGGGAGTTGTAAAACTTCTTGTAGAAGTCCCTTACGACAACCGCATCAAGTTTTTGGCGCCGCTGCATGAGGAATAGTTAGGTTTTGATCATAGTTTAACTTAGTTCTACTCGCTTGAATCCTTTCAATTGAGATTTTAATTTCGTATATTAGCCTTCTTGTAGTCTATCTTTTTCTTTGTGCCCTTTGTTTGTAATATTTGTAAATTTGTAAATTATAATGAATATGTATAGTTATTCTAGCGTAGGTAGGTTTGATGTATTCTTCCGTGATCAACTCTTGGTGTTCCAACAACATCAAGATGAATCTCTCTACGATTCGTAGACTCGTTTCAAAGACGTAATCCGAAAAGTCCAAATCATGGCCTTAGTATATGGACCCTAATTGAAATCTTTCTTAAACATATCGACTCGTTATCTTGCCATATCATCAATTTGATAGCAGAAGGGGATCTTAGGAAGTTTAGTGATATAGGAGCATGATATGCCATAGAGGATTATGCCTAATATGATAAAAAAAATGTAGCAACCCAACAAGCACTATTTTTGATGAAACAATAGCAAATCCAAATGCTCAAATAGTTGGGGATGATATGGTTAGGGTACAGGTACCTAGGTGCATGGCATGGTTAGATTATGATGAGTATGTAGATAGCCTAAGTACGATGGATAATGAGGTAGGACTTACAAGCCCTAAGAGCACTACACAAACCCTACCGTTATTTGAGGAATACACACCGCCCGTGACTTACCCGAAAGAAGTAGAAAAGACTTTAAGGACCCCGATAGAGGTAGAACCTTTGAATGAAACAAAACTAGAGGAAGTAGACTTGAATTGTAATCACAACACTCCTCTTAGTTCTAGGGAAGTTCTTAGTTTTGATGGACCAGAGCCTCAACCTTTACTTAATAGTCCATCCTTAGATGTAAGTCTAGGAGACGTAATAGGACCCGAACCACCCATCAAACCATATAGTCCGGATAGTTCTAGGATATTTTTAAATTTACATTGATTGATGGTTGTCGCTGCGATGTTTTTTTTGTTGATGATTGTTGAGGTAGTAGATTATTTAACAACTCAAACACCGCCTTCACCTCACATGGTAAATTCCCGTCCTAAGGGTGTGTATAGTTATTGTAACCCAGGTATAGATGACCCTAAGAGACATTATGGATTTAAACCGGGTTTATTAGGAAAAAGTGCATCCCTAGGTGTTGATATTTCAAATTGGGAGATGTTTGATGATGATTGGGGATTAGAATCTAAGGAATTTTCTCCTTTATGAGAAGAACTTAGTTTGTTTGATAGGCCAAATAAAGTAAAGAGAGGTAGAATTCTAGAAGCACACCGTTTAAAGTCTATTATTCAACAACCAATTTTTCAGCATGTGACCCCTTCTCACAACAATGGTGTGTACCGTTACTATCACCCGCACTTGAACTCAAGTGTAGGGGAACCATCCCCTTTATCTATTAAATAAGGGTAGAGTTAGGGCTCATAACGCGAACAAAAGCAAGCCGCTTCTTGGTGAGGAAAAACCCTAAATAATATTTATTTTTCCTTGCACATTAGGAGGGTTATGTGTTTTTATTCTTCTTCATTTTATTCTATTATGTCTCGAATTTATCTGTATCATGTGCTTTGTATTATTTTTAACCTCATCTTATTTCAATCAAAGGTATTTTGCAAACAATAAGTGTAGGAGAATTTATCCGGTTTTTAGAACCAAGTTCAAACATGTTAAATAATTTGTTTAGATTAATTCGCGTCAGTTTTGAGTCATATGAGTAAATTGTCAAATCTCAGGTTTTATGTAGTTATTTGTACAGGAACTAACTTATGAAATCAAGTGCAGGAAACTTTTCATCAAAAAGAAAAATTTTGTTTTCATATAACTTGGAGACGGTGTCATGATTTACACGTGACGCCGTCACCTTGACACCTGTGACGGGGTCAGGATTTTCCTGACGGCGTCAAACGCCCAGGTCCAGAAAACTTAAAGTTTTTAGTTATTTTTGAAAATAAAACTTGCATAACATTTAAAATATGTAATCGCCTGTTATAAACCTACAAAACCAATAAGTTAGACAATTCTCTCATCCTATCTTTACTGCTTTATCGAGTCAAACCCTAAATTCATATTGTATATTTATATATCGCATATTTTATGCTTGGTGTAGTTGTCTTTGTCTTTGATTACAAGTTATATTTAATGAGAAGAAGCTTAAAAGTTCTTAGGAAGTTTCATTAGACAATTCTTGGATGACGATTTAACAAGTTATCGCATGTTTTTCTCCATTATCAAGCAAACCAAGAGAGTACTAGTTTCTTTACCCTTAATTCATTTTTACGAGTACCTTTATAGAACATTGGGGACAATGTTCAACTTAAGTGTAGGGGGAAAATAAGCCTTAGAAACTATTCTTTCATTTGCTATTTGCTTTGTCCTTAAAATGATGGGTAATATATCAAAACATGGCATAAAAGGTAATTTTGACCTAAATTTAAATTTTTGTATGTCAAATACCAACGAAAACTGAGTATTAATAGCGTCTCATGGATAGGAATGTGTATTACTAGCACAAAAACCCTTAAATTCCACCCCCAAAATGTGAGGTTCGCCCTTAGATATTATACCTTTAGCTTGTTCGAGTTAAGGAGTGAGCAATCATGTGTGTCTATTCTGTCATTACGGATGTGTATGTGTGGTTTTGTTGCCTTTTTCTGGAACATTAGTATCGGTTACTTTAGGATTATGAGAGTGTACCGGTAGCATATTAAATTCCAGAACTTGTTCTTGTGATGCATCCCGAGACCATATAGTAAGTATTAGGGTTTGCTTGATAAGAGGCATTAGGATTAACCTATGTTTTAAACCCATAATTTTTATGATGGTCACACCGATCATATAACTATCCTATACCCTTGCCATGCACTCATTTTCAGTGCAGGATACCCCTAGTATAACCCTTCGAGCCTATCCTTTTTCACGGTTCTTGTAATTTTCTAGTGGATTCTAGACTATTAATGAAGAGCATTGTCACCCTTAAACTAATCGTTACACCCAAATCGCCTTAGCCCACCTTGTATGTATTTATTTTTAGTACATTATTGTTTTAACCCAAGTTAATTATTTGAGTACACGGTTGCAAAGTCCTTATCCTTGTAAATACTATTTTGGTATGATTAGGATTCATGGTAGTATTTGTTTCATGGAAGAATGGGGAAGAAAAGTTAAGTCAATACCCCCATATATTTGTTAGATGATCTCCATGTTATTGTGATCCACCTCAAATCGGGTCATTAGTTATATTGTAAATATCGAGTATGTAAAAAGCTCAAGTGCAGGGGTACGTGTTATAAATCCCTAAGTTATGATGTATTATGTTATTAAAAAAATAGAAAAGAAAAAGAAAGAGATTGATGTAGAGTTGTATGGAGTTTGTATATCTTCGTCCGAGTCTTGGCTTAGCAACCAAACCAACGTGTATTCGTATAAATAATTAGCTAACCCTTCCACTCCAAATTCACTCAAAGCCACCCAAATGTATCCCATCCATTTCCGTTTCCATTAGTTATCTACACTTTACACCCCACAACCCTTTAAAAAGACCTCTTGGATAGTAATGAATAATGCTTGCGCCTAGCGGTGGATGTTTGATCCTTTGCCAAGCCTATGGTAATTTATATTCTATGACAGGTAATGAGTGTTGATTTTTCGTTTCCCTTTATGTTATAATTTATTATACACCCGAGTGAAAGAGAGAATCCCAAACACTTATGTGGGGTGCTAGTATATACTTTTCGTGCTTTTAATTACAAGGTCTAGAAGGTTGTGTTGTAAAATACTTATAAAGAGTAGGTAAAATGACCCTTATATTGCTATTGTCTATGTAGAAAAGCCCATTTGCTTGAGGACAAGCAAATCCCAAGTGTAGGGGTATTTGATGAAGTGTCATTTTATACACTTTTTCAAGGTCGTTTAACCTCCTAAATCGTGCATTTATGCCCAAAATAGGTACTTAATCATTCCTTTTCAGGTATTCAGTATTTGGAAGGCATTTGGAGGAAATACACGTGACTTGTGCTTATTTGGAGAAGAAATGGACAAGACTACTGACCTACACCAACATCCCTCAAGAATTTCTACTCAGAAGCTGGAGACGGCGTCACAGATTACACGTGACGCCGTCACAACTCATATCAAGACGGCGTCAGAATGCATGACCCAGCCCATTCTAGAATATTCTATTCATGATGGCGTCATGATTAAAATGCGACGTCATCACAATGATTTTCCTATATATATAAATCTGTTTTTAGGGTTTTAAGTGTGTAACTTTAGAGTAAAAGAAAGGGATAAACCCTAGGTCGTTTAGCAGCTATTAGGGATGATTTTAGGGCCTTAAAACCCTATAGTACTTCTTTCAATTTATGTTTTAATCAAGTAAGACTATCTTAATCATTTAATATGTCTTGTTGTGTGATTCTTATCTGTTCTTGCTTTATCTTTAACATGCTTGGCTAAACCTTCTATTGTGTTTATTTATGATTGTATGAAACCTAGGATGTAGATCTTAGTGGTGTTGCTTCTTGTGATGAATATGCATGTTAGGTCTTAGAAAACCAGCTTTTATCTGTATCGCTGTTGATATGTCTAGGAAAACATGATTGTGTAGAAAGGATACCATCGGGTAATAGTCTTCATACTACCTTGCCCCTTATATGGTTGATCCACTCTTAATATATTTCAAATGTATTTAATATACTCTTAGGGGCCTTGTAATAGTCTTCATACTACCTTACTTGTGCGTTGCCTTAACGGAATATTAAATAGATGGCGGGTTCGTGTAATTCGTTCATGACTTAGGAAATAATTACATAGATCATCACAAGTGTGACAAAGCAACAACACTAGGAGAAGCAATCTAGGGAGTAATACATGATTAAATAAACACAATCTTTTATTATATTGTTATCACCAGTAGCTTAGTTTATTATTTAGTTTAATAGCTAAAACCAACCAAACCTCTCAAATATATGATTTACCTGCTTTCCTATAAATATAAAAACACAAAAATAATCTTCTCTCAACCCCTAGAATTCTGTTAGACCGTGATCAAGCCTTCCCAACCTATTCCCCTAGAGAACGATAACAACCCCCGAGTCTTGCCTATACTACACTACAACGATTAGGTACACTGCCTAGGGAGTTGTAAAACTTCTTGTAGAAGTCCCTTACGACAACCGCAACAAGTTTTTGGCGCCGCTGCGTGGGGAATAGTTAGGTTTCGATCATTGTTTAACTTAGTTCTACTCGCTTGAATCCTTTCAAGTGAGATTTTAATTCCGTATATTAGCTTTCTTGTAGTCTATCTTTTTCTTTGTGCCCTTTGTTCGTAACATTTGTAAATTATAATGAATAGGTATGGTTATTCTAGCGTAGGTAGGTTTGATGTATTCTTCCGTAATCAACTCTTGGTGTTCCAACAACATCAAGATGAATCTCTCTACGATTCGTGGACTCGTTTCAAAGACATAATCCGAAAAGTCCCGAATCATGGCCTTAGTATATGGACCCTAATTGAAATCTTTCTTAAACATCTCGACTCGTTATCCCGTCATATCATCAATTTGACAGCAGAAGGGGATCTTAGGAAGTTTAGTGATATAGGAGCATGGTATGCCATAGAGGATTGTGCCTAATATGATAAAAAATGTAGCAACCCAACAAGCACTATTTCTGATGAAACAATAGCAAATCCAAATGCTCAAATAGTTGGGGATGATATGGTTAGGGTACAGGTACCTAGGTGCATGGCATGGTTAGATTATGATGAGTATGTAGATAGCCTAAGTACGATGGATAATGAGGTAAGAGTTACAAGCCCTGAGAGTACCACACAAACCCTACCGTCATTTGAGGAATACACACCGCCCGTGACTTACCCAAAAGAAGTAGAAAAGACTTTAGGAACCCTAATAGAGGTAGAACCTTCAAACAAAACAAAACTAAAGAAAGCAGGCTTAAATTGTAATCACAACACTCATTTTAGTTCTAGGAAAGTTCCTAGTTTTGATGGACCGGAGCCTTAACCTCTACTCAATAGTCTAACCTTAGATGTAAGTCTAGGAGACGTAATAGGCCCTGAACCACCCATTAAACCACATAGTCCGGATAGTTCTAGGATGAAGGTAGTGGATTATTTAACAACTCAAACACTGCCTTCACCTCAAGTGGAAAATTCCCATCCTAAGAGTGTGTATAGTTATTATAACCCAGGTATAAATGACCCTAAGAGACACTATGGATTTAAACCTGGTTTATTAGGAAAAAGTGTATCCCTAGGCATTGATATTTCAAATTAGGAGATGTATGATGATGATTGGGGATTAGAATCTAAGGAAGTTTTTCCTTTGAGAAAAGAACTTTGTTTATTTGATAGGCCAAATAAAGTAGAGAAAGGTAGAATTCTAGAAGCACACCGTTTAGAGTCTATTATTCAACAACAAATTTCTCAACGTATGGCTCCTTCTCACCACGATTTCTCACAACAATGGGTGTGTACGTACTAATCACGGCCGCACTTGAACTCAAGTGTAGGGGAACCCTCCCCTTTATCTGATAAAAATGGGTATGAGTCAGGCTCGTGACTCGAACAAAAATAAGCGCTTTTTGGGAGGCAACCCAATATTTACTTTTCCCGCATATTAGGAGTGTCGTGTGTTTTAACTTTATATTGTTTGTTTTATTATGTTTGAACTATATTGTAATCATGCTTTATATTGTTCTTAACTTTGTCTTAATTTCAATCAAAGGCATTTTGCAATAATAAGTGTTGGGGAATTTATCTGGTTTTTAGAACCAAAGTTCAAGCATGTTAAATAAATTGTTTAGATTAATTCGCGTCAGTTTCGAGTCATATGATTGAATTGTTAAATCTCAGGTTTTATGCAGCTATTTGTACAGGAATTAACTTATGGAATCAACTGCAGGAAATTTTTCATCAAAAATAAAAATTTCTTTTTCACAGAACGTGGAGACGGCGTTACGATTTACACGCGACGCCATCACCACGACACCTGTGACAGCGTCAGGATTTTCCTGACGGCGTCAAACGCCCAGGTCCAGAAAACTTAAAGTTTTTAATTATTTTTGAAAAAAAACTTGCATAACATTTAATATATGTATTCTTCTGTTATAAACCTGTAAAACCAACGAGTTTAACAATTCTCTCATCTTATCTTTACTGCTTTATCGAGTCAAACCCTAAATTCACATTGTATATTGGTTTATCGCACATTTTACGCTTGGAAATTCTTACAAGTTATATTTGATGAGAAAAAGCTTGGAAATTCTTAGGAAGTTTCATTGGATGATTCTTGGAGGACGATTTAACCAGTTATCGCATGTTTCTTCTCTATTATTGAGCAAACCAGAGGAGTACTAGTTTCTTTTCCTTGTTTTCTTTTCCCTTTATTCGTTTTTACGGGTACTTCTATAGAACATTGGGGACAGTGTTCAACTTAAGTGTAGGGGGAAAATAAGCCTTAGAAACTATTCTTTCATTTGCTATTTGCTTTGTCCTTAAAATGATGGGTAATATATCGAAACATAGCATAAGAGGTATTTTTGACCCAAAATTAATTTTTTTTATGACACATACTGATTCGTGGAATAGTATATATATAAAATAACACAAATGCAAATCTCAACCGAATGCCCTTGACCAAGGCAAAAGGTCAAATTCCACAAAAGGATAAAATACACAAGATAGA
>BQNB010034809.1:0-51341 GCA_026074375.1 Tanacetum coccineum
TGGGTGGTTCGTCATCACAATGACATATGTAACAACCCATGTCTCCCATTCATGCATTTCCAATCGAAGATATGTACTCACCTGAATTTTCGAACTCCTTTCAACACACTGTTTATTTTCAACAAACCGCTCATGATGACTCTTCTTTTGAAGTCACGGCCAACCACCAAAGTCGAAGTCGAAGCCGACTAGAGGACGCAAAAAGAGGACAGTTCAAAACGAGGATGCACCCCGACAAATTGCATGGACAAATGAGGAAGAAAATTATTGTGTAACGGTTGGGTTTCCGTATCCGAAAACAGCAGACTTGGTAACACGAGGAAGGATGTTTGATTTTGGACTGAGGTTTTGCAGTACATAGAGAGCAAAACAAAGATGTATGGTCGTTGAACGTACGATATGGTGAACGGGAAATGGAAGACGGTGCACCCGAACGTGGTTCAGTTTTATGGAGTGTACGGTAACGTCATACGTAGGTTGTAGGAGACTGGAGCCGGAGATAAAGATTACTATAAATTTGAGCCCTTCTACGTTGAGCAAAGGATCATTGGGAGTTTTTAGTTAAAGTTGGGCACGTAAGGTTTCTTGTAGACCTTAGTATGCCCTTAGATGTGTTTGTGTAATTTTGGTTAAAGTTATTTTATGAATAAACTCAAAGTCGAGCCGATTTTTCAAAAACGTTGGGCTTTGTAACAACTTATAACTTGGGTTCTAGACAATACTTGTTTGATGATTTGTGAGACCGGGTTATAAATGACATTGTTACGCAACTTAAGGTTTTTGACGAGTCTCCTCGATGACAGGCAAGGTTCAGGTAGCTGGATGTTTCTTTCCGTTTGGAGTGGTTATGCTGCTATGCGTACCCTTTTGTGGGTAGACAAAGTTGTTAGCAGTAAGATATCTTGTGAAAGTTAGTTGGAATTCAAAGGGTAACTTTGAGTTAATATGGGTACGGGAGGACTACTTGAAAGATAAGTATCCTCGATTTATTGTTTGGTAATGATAGAGTTGAACCTTTTGGTTAAATATTAGGACGAGATTTCCTAAACGAGGGGATACTATAACAACCATGACTTGAGCAGGTTAGTCAAACTATTAGTGTTGACTTATGTATCTGTTGCAATGAATGAGTTATGTGTTATATGTGTTTATACGTATTTATGTGTGTTGTGTGGGATATGTGAGATTTGATAATCAATCCATTGAGCTTGATCGTCTCATTGGGATTGGATTTGTGTTGGATTTTGTGGAGTTCATTTCGTTCACTTTTGGTGACAAGGAAATGATTTCGGTGATTGAAGCGGTTTCGCGTTAATTGTGTAAGTAATTATACGTATACGTATTTATGTGTTAGTAATATTAGGATGAGATTAGATTCTAGTAGTAAGAATATGAAAGAAATAAAATTTTTATTTTTGGAATGTTAGGTTTAATAAAAATGAAAAGTTAATTATTTTTAAAAGTCTAGTAAATTGCGTTTACGCAAAAAGGTATGCGCAAATAAGCTTAGGTTTTTGTAGAAAATTAAGGTAATGATAAAAATTAAGTAATTAATTAATAAATAGATAAATAAATAAATAAAAAGAGGCCAATTGGCCGGTTTTAAGGAAAAGAAAGAAAAAAGGAATTTTAAAAGGAAAATAAATCATACTCTAATTAAAATTGGTAAAAGATATATATCCTAAACCTCTTTCTAAACCTTATAAATACCAAAAACCCTTCTCCTCCTTGTTTTAAATTGTCCCAGCTGAATTTTATCAAAGGAGGAAGAAGAATTTTTTTTTTCAATTTTGGTGATTTTTGTGTTCAAGATTCGAAGATTTAAGGTATAAATTATAATCTTTTGAGTTAATTATCATTAAAAACATGTAATAATTATTATGATGGATAATTAGGGTTTCATAACATCTATAATTAATGATATATTAAACATGTTATAATGATTAGGGTTTAATTAAGATCATATGGGTGTATTCGTTATGGCTTAGATCGCGTTAGAATTTGATTTAGATTGGGGCAGAATTTAGGGCTGTGTTGTTTGGATGATATCTCAATGCTGGTAAAAGATTTTGTCAAGTTTCCGGTACCTATACTGTAGCTCAGAGAGTCTAGTTTCCATAACATCCAGCCTTGAAGCTTTTTGAGGTCGGGAAGTCATTCAAACGTTGGTTGGAAGAAAAGTTGTCAAAACGGTAAATACAGTCAGATTTAGGTCAGATTACGAGGTATAAAAGCCCCTCTTAAAATTATAATTTAGCTTAACCCTTCTACAGGAGTTTATTTCTATGTGTCTATTAGAAATCTCCCAAAGGAGAGCTTCTTATTTGGATTCTAAGTATGGTTTTTAGATCCAAACTTTTTAGTGTGCAAACAGATCTGAAATGGGACTGTTTTGAAGTTTGATTTTCTTAGGAGTACTTGTGCATGTAAATGACTCTTGGGAATCATGAGGTATTTAATATACTCATAAATGAACACAGATGATTTTTGGTATGAATTATGGAGGTCAGTAAGTAGAGGTTTTGAGTACGTTAAGTCACGTTAAAATTCTGTAGTTTTGAACAAATTGTGACTAACTAGTGAAACTTGTTAATGAAGTGGTTAAAGTTAGGTATGGTGTCGGGGTGACCCATGGGGTTAATAGAACACCTTAGACATCCATCATATGATTGTTACATGTGCATTAAGCCTTTGGCTTAGTAGCGTATAACACGAGTTATTTTGTTGTTTAGATTTGTGCTAGTTGTTTGTGAAGCTTTTTGTTGGAATCTTTTGGAAAGCTAAGCAAATGTGAGTTTCATAGCCCCTTTTTCTCATGTTATTTTGGGGTGAGAATGATTCTTGTCTTGTTGTCGTGTTAAAATGTTTTTAAGCTTGCTTTAGTTATGTGTATTGGATCGTGGGCATGTTCCGTCCCGTTATGTTGCGATATGATATGTTTGGTATTGTGGATCCCAATATGCAAAATGAGGTGTGACAGTGGTAAGAATGCGTGAGCTAATATGAGGTCATGTAGCGCACATATGTAGTTGATATGATTGTGGATCGTGGGCACATTCCGTCCCGTTGTTGTTAATTGTTGTCATGAATTGTTTAGTAATTGTAGCAGCTAATTGAAAGTTTATTTTGGATATTGTTGTATGTTGTAAACCTATGATCCTCGCTCAACTTTATATTGACGTTTTAAGCATCATTTTCAGGTGAGCCTAATGGTGCTAAGATAGAGCGAAGTGGCTAGAAGAGACCGTAGGAAGCTTGGAGTTTCTTTATGCTTTCTGTTTGAATAAATGCGTTTGCATAAATTGTTTGGATTATGTTTTGCATGTCATTTATTGACGAGACCTCTTTCTTATTAATAAAGACACAATTAGGTTTTGGGTATTGTTATGACACTTTGTGTCTTTGCTTTACTTTAGTTTTCATTTTAGTATTCTCTATATAGACACCATGTGTTATGATGATATCCATTCTTGTTTAGGCCTCGCGTTTCCGCCTTGGCGGGGTGTGATAGTTCCTCACCCTGGGGAGCTTCGGTTTTATTCGTCAAGAAGAAGGATAGATCGTTCCACATGTGAATAGATTATCGTAAACTGAACAAAGTTACAGTGAAGAACCGTTATCCGCTTTCGAGAATCGACAATTTGTTTGATCAGTTGCAAGGGTCGAGTGTCTACTCTAAGAATGACCTGCGATCCGGTTATCACCAACTCAGAGTTCGAGAGGAAGAAATTCCAAAGATAGAGTTTAGGACTAGTTATGGTCATTATGAGTTCTAAGTAATGCCTTTTGGATTGACCAACTCATCGGCAGTATTGATGGACTTGATGAACCGGGTGTGCAAACCATACCTGGACAAGTTCGTAATCGTGTTCATCGATTATATATTGATTTACTCCAAGAGTAAGGAGGAACACGAAGGGAATTTTAAGCTAATTCTGGAATTACTTAAGAAGGAGGATTTGTACGCCAAGTTCTCAAAGTGCGATTTTTATCTCTTTAAGGTATAATTTATCGGTCACGTGATTGATAGCAAAGGCATTATAGCAAAGGCATTCATGTTATCAACCTAAGATTAAGTCGATTAAGGATTGGGCATCGCCAAAGACTCCAACAAAAATTCGCCAATTCTTAGGTCTTACCAATTATTACCGAAGGCTTAACGAGAATTTCCCAAGATTGCTAGACCTATGACTAAGTTGACTCAGAAGAGTGTGAAGTACGAGTGGGGAGAGAAGGAGGAAACGACATTTTAACTATTGAAGCAAAAGTTGTGTAGTGTGTCGATCTTAGCATTAACCAAAAGAAGTGAGAACTTCGTGGTGTATTGTGATGCTTCGCACAAGGGGTTAGGCACGATTTTGATGTAGAAGGAGAAGGTCATAGCCTATGCATCCCGCCAACCCATGGTTCTCAAGAATAACTACACGACTTATGATTTAGAATTAGAAGCATTAGTGTTCGCCCTGAAGATGTGGAGAGACTATCTGTACGGCACAAAATGCGTTGTGTTCACTAATCAAAAGAGTTTGTATCACATTATTGATCAAAAGGAGGTGAACATGAGACAACGTAGATGGCTAGAGCTACTGAGTGATTACTATTGTGAGATTCGTTATCATCTAGGAAAGGCAAACGTGGTGGCAGATGCCTTGAGCCGAAAGGAAAGGATTAAGCCACTACGAGTTTAGGCCTTAGTCATGACGATTAGTTTGAACCTCCCTGTGCAAATAATGAACGCCCAGACTAAAGAAAGGAAAGAGGAGAACTACACCACAAATTACTTATGCGGCATGATTAAGAAGCTTGAACCCCATGCTGATGGGACATTATGTTTGAGGAATAGGAGTTGGATACCCTGTTTTGGCAACTTAAGAGCTTTGATTATGCATGAGTCGCATAAGTTAAAGTATTCTATACATCCTGGATCAGACAAGATGTACCACGACCTTAAGAAGTTATATTGGTGGCCAAACATTAAAGCCGTGATTGCCACCTACTTTAGCAAATGCTTGACCTGTGCCAGGGTTAAAGTTGAACAACAAAAGCCTTCAGGTTTGCTTGTACAACCTGAGATTACCCAATGGAAGTGGGAAAAGATCACCATGGACTTCGTAACTAAGCTACCGAAGACGTCTACTGGTCAAGATACGATCTGGGTGATTGTTGACTGACTTACCAAATCTGCTCATTTTCTGCCAATGAAGGAAACTGACTTGATAGAGAAGTTAAGGAGACAGTACTTAAAAGATGTTATCTCGAGGCATGAAGTTCCAGTGTCAATCATCTCAGATCGCGATGGTATATTTACCGCTTATTTCTGGTAGTCACTTCAGGAAGCGTTGGGAACACAACTTGATATGAGCACCGCTTATTACCCGCAAATAGATGGTCAGAGTGAAAGGACCATCTAGAAATTGAAAGACATGTTGCGTGCTTGTGAGATTGACTTTGGCAAGAGCTGGGACAGACACCTACCCTTGGTGGAGTTTTCGTACAACAATAGCTATCACACTAGCATCAAGGCAACACCATTCAAGGCACTATATGGTCGGAAGTGTCGATCGCCTGTTTGATGGGCTGAGGTTGGAGACATCTAACTCACAAGTCCATAAATCATACATGAGAAAACCAAGAAGATCGTCCAAATCAAAAGTCGCATCCAAGCTATACGTGATAGACAAAAGAGTTATGCCGATAAGAGACGTAAGCCTTTGGAGTTCTAGGTCGGGAATAAGGTTATGTTGAATGTTTCGCCATGAAAAGGGTTGATACGTTTTGGAAAATGGGGAAAGATGAACCCTCGTTATGTTGGGCCTTTCAAGATCCTTGCCAAGGTTAGAACGGTTGCTTACCATCTTGAACTCCCAGAACAACTGAGTAGAGTGCATAGTACATCCATGTTTCAAATCTGAAAAAATATTTATCCGGTGAAACATTCGTTATTTCGCTAGATGAAATCCAGATCGACGACAAGCTTCATTTCGTCAAGGAACCCATTGAGATCATGGACCGCGAGATCAAGCGTCTAAAGCATAGTCGTATTCCAATTGTCAAGGTACGCTGGAACTCAAGGAGCGGTCCCGAGTCACCTAGGAGCGTGAAGATCAGTTTAGAAAGAAATACCTGCACTTAGTTTTAAAATCTTTGACTGCACTTGATGTCACAACCTAAACTTTACGGACAAATCTTTTATAACGGGGAAATGATGTAACACCCGTAAACATTTCTAAATATCTGTCGTTGACTTTTTGTACTTCAGTTTGACTTTATTGAATTTCGTGTTAATTTTACGTTTAACCGGGAAGTTATTCCGCGTATATCTAAGGATCGTTACCGAAAGCATTCCGGGTTGCTATTTTATGTAGTCTTTTAGTAAATGTCGCGTGTTTACGTTTCGTATCGATATTTAAATTTTTAGAATTTTACTTGAAGTTATCGCGCGTTTTTAGTTTTTGAGTATACTGTTAATACCATTTAAAAATATCTTAAGAGAGTAGAAATAAATATCAAGGAAGCATAGGATCCTTAAGCATGATCAAACTTTCAAAGACTTGAAGTTATCCCGTTTTTAAGTTTTTGAGTAGACTGTTAATAACCGAATTAAAATATCTTAAAGAGAAGAATAAATATCAAGGAAGCATAGGATCCTTAAGCATGATCAAACTTTCAAAGATAGGCAAAAACCTCCCCCCTTATTTACCCTTTGTGCATCCCCCCCCCTTTCCAACACCATCTCTAAAATCTTGCTAGTTTTATCCCCTTAAGTACTAACATCTTAGGATTCCCACCAAAGGAAGATTCTAGGTTCAAATCTTACAATGAACCTTGACACCTTATTTTCCTTACTTAATTTTAATCTCATTTTCTTTCATCTATTCCTCTCTCTAAAATATACACACAACATTTGTCTCTCTCCTCTCCCTCTCCTTTGTTCGTCTACCGCCAAACACCACCCAACCACCACCATTGTTCAACTTTGATCAAGATTTTGGAAGCTAAAGTATATTCGGGACTAGATTTGATAGTTAGTTTGGGTATTTAAAACACTATTCGGGGTGCTCTTTAGTCTTGATCATCTTTTAAATCCTTTGTTCGTGTAAGTTTACCTTTTTTAAATATATCTTGTACTTCCTTAAACCTTATTGAATTTAAAAGCTAGTTGTACGACTTGGTTTATAAAATCAGAGCATTAAATTTACATAAACCCTAAAAAGGTTTATGTATGGTTCAAAAATGTTGGATCCCTTACTGAATAGATCTTGAACCTTTAGCTTGTAAAGGGTTTGTTACTTTAGAAAAATCCAAAGCAACAATAATGAAACATTATTTGAACACTATTGATTATGCGAAAACTAATCAACAATGCTAAGAAGAACAGTTTTAAGCAAACACAAGAGATCTTCTATCAAACTCACACTTTATATTATAACTTGAATCGTACTAGGTTACACGCTATGATTGCTAATTGATCTCTATTGATCTATATCTATTGACTATGCCTAGGGTTCCTTTTATACACCAAGGAAACCCTAATGGGCTTACAAAATGCGTGAGGAGATAATGCATATCTATTCCTAATTTAACTCATGCATATCTCCTAACAGCACTAACTATTATATGCTAGCAGCACTAACTTACTACTAACAGCACTAACTATACTAGCAGTACTAACAATGTACTGGCAGTACTAACTATACACTAACAGTACTAAAGACTTAGTCTATTTTCTTCAATCTTTCTCAGCAGCACTAAATCTTCACTAGCAGCACCAATGTTGAACCAGCAGCATAATTGTAAGTCCCTTCTAAACCCAACAATCCTTCCCCTAAACATGAGTTTACTTGTCAACCTTCATGTTTCTTCTCTTGAGCTTCTTGAACACCAAGAGGATGTATCCTAACACTTTTACAAACCTTAAACTTTCAACTTTGATTAAGCTCCCAGTCTTTTCAGCAACACAGCACAAATACCAACTAAGTTGGCTATGTAGTTTTTGGCAACACCAGCCATAACGGATTTGATATTTCTTACCATACCGTTGGCTCAGGAATAGCCAATTGCTTCAATGCAATATACATGGTGCACTGATAACCCATAAGTTTTTTAGAAAACTTCCAACTTCAATGGATTTGAGATGTCCTGTGTACCAAGAGCGGTTTTCTTTGTACTAGCCAACTCCTTTACTGTGCAGCATGGTGAGTTAATGAACCATATAGTTTAAGTTAAACTATCAGCTGTAAACGGATTTAAGAAGTCCTTACCAAAATCTGTTTACTTCTAGACTAGCCAGTTCTTGATATGTGTTAGACATGGTGAACTGATGACCATTTGTTGTGTGGTCAGAAAACAAAACACTCAAAGATCCTTCTTACTCCCATCTTGGCCCCCAAACTCATCAATCTGTTTTTGAATAAATCTGAGCCGATCAAAAATGGTGTCACCTTCAGATTCAGCAGTCAATCTCAACTCCATCATCCTCTCTAGAGTTTCCCTTATAAGTGGATACCTTCTTTCTACAAGCATGTGAATTTCAGTACCATCTTCTAATGCCAAAATATGAACTTTATAGTTTTCATAGAAAGTCCAACTCTTAATAATCCATTTCTCTTGAGTCTTCCAAATATCATCATTTGCAATTTCTTCAAACATAATCCTTAAGTCTCCCCAGAGAACTAAATCAATTCCTTCAGGAGTTGTTGTTGAAAATCTCTACATCACTAGACTATGTAGCTCAATGAAGTCCAATCTATCAAATCTTGAAACCATTTTAGTGAAAGTATTGATATATCTTAAACTTCCATTAGCTTTAAACACTTTGTAATAGTTATGAGGTGCTCCATATCTATCAGTATGATAAAATGCAGATTCCCAGTTAACAATTAGATACCTCATACCCAGAACTTCATAATCAATCTCTTCTTCTTCATCAGGAATTATCTTTAGATAATCTCTTAGTTGCTCTTCTTCTTCAAGATCAGAATCAGTCTTTTACCTTTTAGACTTCTTTTTAGCTTTCATCTTTAGTCTCCTACCTAATCTTTTCCTGATGCTCTCTTCATGTCCTTCCTTCTTAACTTCAACCTTAGTGCCTTCAGGAACCTCTTCCTGATCCATACCAGCTGCTTTCTTATTCATCTTATCAATCATCTTTTCATCTCTCTCAGACCCAATAGGCACAAAATCTGCATCTCTTTCTTCCTTGCTGTATAGGGCCCTAAATCTCTTCAACTGTCTTTTTATTCAACTGAATTTGTCTATATTTACCTGTGATGTTTATAAGATAGGTCATCATTAGACTCCTCAGTTTGTTTCTTGTTGGACGGTTTGTTTCTGAACAGCAACAACACTTATTTGTCTACAAGTAACTTCTTCCTCCCTCCCCTCCTTTAAAGAATTCTGCTAATGTAGCTTTGACCTTTCTTCTATTGTGTAACATTCTCTCTGCTCTCTCTCCATTGTAGTCTAGCAGCTATCATGTATTATGGTAGGAGCTATGTAATGATATGCTTCACTAGCATCCATCTTAGCTTGAACTTCATCAATACAAACTGCATGTAGTCCACAATCCATGAGTCCTGTCTCTTTCTTTCCTCTCTTTCCCTTTCCATCTCAGCTAGCTTATTTTCATGTACCAGTCTTGCTATCAGCATCTTTAGCAATTTAAGCTGCATCCAGATCACTTCTCTTAACTTTTCTATACTGGTGACATACCTTCAAGACCCCTTTAACCTTTGTCTTAGGATCTATTTGTTAGAGATTAGGCTTCCAATGTATGAATAACTTTCAGGTCCATTGAAAGATCATACAAGCATCTTTATAATTGACACTTAATACACTCCTTTTTCCTGTAGCTTTCCTTCCTTCAACGTTATCAAGTTGTTGTGAGCCATGGTGGTAATCTTCATCATCAAATATACTTGTAGTTATAGGAAGTAGTTCAAGGCTCAACATATAACAACTAAAGATTTTTCATTAACCTGTTATTACTATGATCACAATTATACGGGGAAATTTTTTGCTTTATTACATTACTTGCATTGTCAATATCTCAATATATAATGTAATTTGCATAACTAAAGTAGACGAGCTCACGCAACCTATCTATGGCAATCCTGTCTTCATATATGTCAAGCAAACATCACAATATGTTAAGTCAATATCATCATATCCTTATTACAAAGTACATTATTCCTATAATGTACCATTCGCAACGTTATATCAAAACGGGCTTTAAACCGTTATCATATACCTCTAAACCCTAAATTCCATGAAAGGTTAATATCTAAAGTGAATGTACAAGCTACTAAAGCATATATACAAGTAACATAACATCTCATTTGAAATATAAACTCCCTCCAAATCAAAGTACAAGTCCTTATAAGCTCAATATACAAATCATTAAGCATGATCTCTAAAATAGCCGTTTTACCTCCATTCATAAACTTTCATACACATTTTTACACTCAAAACCCTAATACAAAAGTCAGAAACCCTAACCCGAGCAAAATACTAAACCATGACCCGTTTCTTCGTTTTTATCCATTGTAAACCTAAACCAATACTCAAATAAGTTGTAATAACTTAATTTACAACATTCTCAATCATATACAATCATCATTTCATCATTTTACTTCAACTATATGCAAATTGAATCCAAGAAACCCTAATTGTGCCCTAATTGGAACTTTGGACCCGTTTACTCGTTTTCACCCATTTTAAACCCGAACCACCTATCAATTCTTGTTATTAATCCTTAATACAAGTCTTGTGAACATATATCTATCATTATCCTTCAAGTATACACGAAATGCAAGCTTAAAAACCCTAATGAGCCCTAATTGAACCCGTGAACCCTTTTCTTGCAAAATGACCCATTTTAAAACTTTCTATTGCAAACAAGCACCTCCATGACACACCTCCTTCATATATAACCAGCTTACAAGCACCTCTATATGATATCTTAGCCACCAAGATTGGCACATGGCCTTTCTTTTTCCTTATCCAAGCCGTGGCACACAAACACCCTTCCAACACATCAAAGCTAGTTTCTAGCTTATACAACTCACTCTCTAGCTTCTCCTAATCACCCTCTAGATGTACCATGTGTCCTAGCTCAGATCATAAGCAAACCTTGGCCCTTAAGGGTTCATTCGCCTATAAATAGAACCATAAACCTTTCATTTCTACTCATCCCCCACTTCCTCCTCTATAACCCATCATAGCAGCAATCCTTTGCTCAATATGAATTCTAAGAGATCTTAAGAAGTCCCAAGAACAGAAGTGAAGCAAAAGAAACCAAGAAAAGAAGCCCGGAAGTCGTTATTCTACGCGTACGAAGCTAAAAGTCCCGATTTCAACTCGTTTCCAAGCTTTAAGCTCAAACCCAGGTTCTGGATGTTCTACTTCTGCTCCTACACTCTTATAATGTTCATATGATCCTAAATAAACTCTTGTTAAAGTTTCATAACTCAATTCATGCTCATTTTCCATTTTGATCCAAAACCGTACACCCGAAACCCTAATTTTATGTTTTTCTTAAAACTAAATGTTATAATGGTTAAATATTGTTATAATCTATCCTAGCATGCTTAACTATTTAATGAAGGAATTTGAACTTAAAACCCGCGTGTTTACGTTTTGAAATCCTAATTTGACCCGTTTTGCTTCCTAGCTTAACGAATTGTTATTTTAAACTTTCATTATGATAAACGTTTATATTTTAGCTTATATTAATAAGTTATAACCTGTCCCAGGTTTGAATGTTCGACATCTGCTACTACAACCCTTATACATGTTCATATGCTTCCTAAATATACTCTTTTAAGGTTTCAAACTCAATTCATGCCATTTCCATTTGATCCAAAACTGTACACCCGAAACCCTAATTTCGTGTTTTTCTTAAAACTAAATGGTTATACATTGTTAAATAATTGTTTATGAATCTATCCTATCATGCTTTAACATGTTAAAATAACAACTTTATTGATTAATGAAGAATTTGAACTTAAAAACCCCAACGTTTACGTTTTGAAAACCTAAATTGAACAACCGTTTTTGCTCCTACTTAACCGAATCGTATTTTGAAACTTGCGTTGCGATGTTAAATGTAAACACCCCCATTTTTGATAATATAGCAGCGGAAGCTAATCTGGGGTATTACTTCATGAATCACAGACACAATTATAGAAAAACGAGCACAAGAAGAGAACGTAGTTAAAAGATACGTTATCATTCAATTTACAAACCAGAGTTTTACAAAGCAGTCCAAAATCAAAAACATAAAATGTGAATGATAGACCAGTATGTGAGCCATCTCAAGTCCATAGCCATAATTGCACAGAGTTACCCTGAATAAAACATGCAAAAAAAAAATAAAAAAAGGGTCAACACAAAGGTTGAGTGAAATTCATAGGTTTGAAATGTAATAGTTGAATACAAGTTATAATGTAATAATAATTGCATAAGCACAATTATCATGGAAAACAGTATGGAAAACAGTATTATCATGGAAAACAGTTGAATATTATATGGTTGAATGCAAGTTATTATAATGGTAATAATTGCAACGAATACAATTATCATGGAAATCAGGGTAACATTATTATTGCATCTAAGCTCATGACACCAATACATTAACAGGGAAGATCACCTTAGTGATATTGGTTAGGGACAACGTTCCCCTGGAAGATGTAACATGCAAGGTTACCTATTATATCAAATATAGTGCGTTTGGCTACCCCAGGCACGGGTATACAAACGGGAGCCGTCACCCCCAATAGATCTATTCACAATATTCGCGTTCACTCGCAATGCAAGTAATTAATGGTTCATGATATGGAAATAATGGCACTGGAAGCTACTTACAATAATATATCTGGATAGCATACATTTGAAAAAACACTTGCATTCATGGATTATAGCAGGAATTACTGATTTATAACGTATGTGAGGTTATTAAGTCTTTTAAAAAGCATTCATATGTTTATAAGATAAAACAAGTAAGTAAAAGACTTTGTAACAAAGCAGTACCACCCTCACTGGTTTTATAAAACATGTAAATAAGTAAAGGCGGGGTTATGAATCTCACCTGATAGGTAGATGTAATAAATATTCTAAAATGAAAGCTGACGACCTTATCACAATCTTAACCGGGAAGGTTGATATAGCAAAATGATAGTAAACAGCCACGTCACGCAACCTGTAAATATGTCAAGATCTTAGGAAGATAGTAACTCTAAAACATAGGTTTTAATAGTTTAATATTGTTATGAGTTTTGATTGGAGAGTTTCTGGAATTATTGTATCAACCGTTCGCGCATCATAATTCAGAGGTCATTCATAAACGTTTAGGAGCTAGGACACTTTAAATCGTAAACCCAACAACTCAGTCAGAACGTAATACCAAGATGAAACCCCTTAATATGAAGCTCCCTAGTATTGTGGTATGATAGGATTTTAAGTTGCTTCAAAAGTTAGTTGATGATAAATTACGTTTAATATAAAATGTATATTAATATTTAAAATTTCTCGTCGATTCATAGCCTGGGTTTTAATGACATCGAGTTTGATAATGTTTATATATATTTTTATAAAAATATTATATTTATATTTTTAAGAATTTAGAAATGACAATATATACCCTTGGTATATATTATAAAGTTAATCCTTTATATATAAATTTATAAAATCATCAAACCTTTGACTTTAAAGAATGACAAAACAGTCCCTATATTTTAATTTTAGCATATTTACAAAAATGGTCCTTGTGGTTTAAAGTTTGAAAAGTTGACAAAATATACCCCTTTTAGTAACTATCCTACATAAATATTTATTAAAGTTAAGGGCTTATGGTGTCAACTACTAAAACTTGAGGGCTAAATGTGCAACTCTAGAAATTTATAATATCTATTTTTATCTATCTTTATAAGTCAAGGACCAAAAATGTAAACTTGCATTTCATATGCATGAAAATTCATGGCAATGACGTTAACAATGTAAATTTAATAAATCTATAACAAATGCAATATAATTATCTTTGTGGCTTGCTCAATATTTCATAACAGATTGTGTCATGATACACTGTAACGGATCTTGTCATAATATTTACATGTAAAATTCTAACGTTATACAAGTAATTTATGGCTCAAATGATACCTTAACTCCACGCTGAAATACAAGTGAATCAAAGTCGTGATGCATGAGTAGATATCGACACGAACACGAATAAGCAAAGTTAAGTCTGCCCGAGACTCGAACCAAAACACGAACTTGAACCCCTCCGTGTACGGAGCAAAACCCTTTACGCGAAACATGGACACGAACCGATTCCAACTAAACCCAATTAACACTTTAACTCGAACCACCAACGGATGAACCAGAAAGCTTCTAGATACGAACCCATGCACACTTATGTGCAGAAGATAAAATGAAAGAAGAGTGAAGAAGCCAAGTAGCAGCGACGAGTTTTAGTGACAGTGGATCGTGTAGCTCATGAAGCGTTGAGAAAAGTGAGAGATGTACATACTGATGATGTACACGCCATGGTTGCTTCCTATCTCTCTTTGGCTTATTTATGTAACAGGAGACGTGTAGATGAGTTTTGTTTTCTTTTGAGATTATGAAGATAAGTTGGAATGTGTATACTAGAGTTATGTTTGTGGTTTGAATGTGAGTCCGAAGTTGTGAGGTCTCTCGGCTTAATATAAGCCTACCTGAAACTAGGAGCCAAGGTTAGCTACAAGGTGGCAAATGTGGTGAAAGGGCTTTGAGAGCAAGGAGTTGACAAGGTGGTGACTATGCGGGTTTGACTAAGGGTTGCTCAGAAGATGACTCATGTGAGGGCTAGTAGGGTCTAGGTGGAAGCTTAAGAGGATACACGGCTTGATATGGCGTGGTGACGAGGGAATATAAATCCAAGTAGGTAAACGAGGCACCTGGTGGCCAAGGAGATATAAGTGGAGATGAGATGGTGACTAAGGTGCTTGTTAGGTTTTTAAACTAGCTTTGGGTTCACGATGTTCACTTAAGATATCGGCTTAGTTACGGTTCGGGTTCGAGTAACGTTTGATCACGGGTCTTCTAACTTATACTATTATGATCGTGGTCTTTCAACGATCATCGTGGTATGTTTAGTTTTAATCGTCGATAACCGTACCATTCCGCGAGATCATAAACACAATCATTCCATTTTTATTATTTTGAAATGAAAAAGAAAGTTTAGGAAGGAAACGTGTTTTGTTTGTTTTTATTATTAAGCTATAATTCGAATTTGACAAGTTTGGCCCCTTAAGAATATATAAGATTTCATATTTTTACGTGTAACAAATTGTAGTCGGTTAGGTTGAATAGCTAGCACAACATTGCTACATTATTATTTTGTTCTTATCATTTGTTTTGTTTTGACGTCTAGTAGCTTGGTGTAATATTTATGGGGCAAATGTCGTATGAAACGAAATGCATTAGGATGATATATATTTTAGTAAAAGTAGGTTGAGTGTATGCATTATTTAAGTTAATGTGCAACGGTGGTGTGGGTATAAGCCAAAAATGTAAAACATGTAAACCTAGAAAAAGTACGGCTTAAAAATATATATGACAAAATGGATAATAGATTATCGACTTGAAATGTTAGGAAGTTTACATGATGTAAACATCGATAGAATAGGCATAGGTCGTTGCGTGAGCTCGTATACTTTAGTTATACAAGTAATGTAATAAAGCGGAAAATTACCCTTCAAAAAAGTGGTTCATACATAATAGATAGATAGTACATGCATCAAATTAATAGATAGATATTTACATTTGATTAAAAATACGGATTGTTATCTTAAAATCTTCAATATTTTAGTTTATTATACTTATAAATGAATTTGAAATGTAAAATAAGCCTTGCATGGCAATTTTGGACCATTTTTTTGTTAAATATTATCCATGCAAGGGGTATATAAACGTAACTTTCTGAAATTAATACCTAAAGGGTGGGGGAGACGGATGGGTGGGGCGGGGTGGGCTGAATATGTACAGTTTATCAAAGTCATAACCTATCGGGTCAATTGGTCACTTTTCAAAGTGCAAGGATTACTTTGTAGATCTTTTAAAGTATGAAGGACCAAAGTCGTACAAATGGCAAACTCCAAGGACTATTTTGAAACTTTTCAAACCCCAGGTCTAAAATGTAAACATTTTCGAAAAAGTATAAAATCATTTTAAAAACCATTACAAACATACCTTTAATTAACGCTTGTCGTGCTTATCATTTCAATATATAGATCAAAACGCTTAAAAACCGCTTATATCATATTACAATACTAGGGAGCTCATATAAGCGAGATATACATCTTGGTATTACGTTCCTGACTGAGTTGTTGGGTTACGATTTAAAGTGCCCTTAGCAAACCTCAAACGTTTACTGAAATGACTCTGAATTATATGGCCCGAACGGTGATAACAATAATTCCAAACTCTTCAAATCAAACCATGCTCAAAAACTAAAGTTTTAGAGTATAAAATCTTCCTAAGACTCAACATATTTACTTCAGGTTGCGTGACGTGGCCTGGTTACTATCATTATTAACTATAACAACAATCCCCGTTTACAAGATGTGATAAGGTCATCAGCTATCATTTTTGGAATATATATACCATCTACCCATTCGTGAAGTTTCATAACCTCGCCTTTAACTTATACATATTTTATAAACCCGTCGGGGATACATGCTTGTTACAAACTCTATTACATACTTCGTTTTATCTTATAACAATGTGATCTACTTTTCAAGACTTATACATGCTTACACCAGAATACAATGTTTTTTAACAAGTATATGCTATCCTGATAAACACTATTACAGCTACTGTCTAATTACTTTATGCCAAAAGTCCTTCATTATCACGGACCATTAAACACTTTTCGTTGAAACGGCGAATATTGTGGATAGATCTATCGGGATTGACGAATCCTGTTTGTGTTAGCCGGATAGGTAACCAAACACACTATATTTGAATTTCATAGGTATATGGCAATTACCTACACGAGGCCCTTTATCTCTCCTCCTCTATATAATATATCACATCATTTCGGGTATAAATATACACTAGTACCAGTTTGTTGCCATGAGCTTAGACCAGACTATACTATACCAGACAAGACCAGACAGACCAAACAAGACAATAACGCAGTAATACACAGTTAATATAATAATTGTATTCGTTGCAATTATTAAAAATAACGGGCATATAATAACGTGACCCAAGATCATAACAATACCATTTTCATAATAATTGTGTTTGTACAATTATTACACTATGACTTGTATTCAAAACTGTTTATCAACCAATTAATTTTCACTCACCCTTATGTGATGACTTTTATAGCATGGTTTATCTCCAGGTTATTGAGGCAATATACGGCACGGAGTGGCATGGACTCGAAGATGGCTAAAACTTGTTATCATTCACATTGTATGTAACTAGATTTTGGGACCTGCCTTTGTAAAACTCTGATTTGAAATGAATGGATAACCGTCTCTTTTGACAAACGTCTCTTTTTTGGGTCGTTTCTACTGATTTTATGATTGTTGTTTCCATGAAGTAATACCCCAGTTTAGCTTCCGTAGCAAATATTTATAAAATGGGGGTGTTCCAGATTGTAATCAGCGCCATGGTTATAGAAGAACAAGGCCAAAACCATAACTATAACCACATTTCTTTTCTAGCCATCATAGGCCTCCGATGCCACTACATACTGGATCAAGTAATGAAAGGATACGATAACTATTAATACTATATTATACCATAAATAAACCTTATGTTATTACAACTAGGGTTGTTAACAAACGATGTCTTCTCCCAACCACTTCTACTTCCTGAGCTTGAGGATGGCTTTTCCTCTATGAATATTCGTAACTATACTCGGTCTCATCGGATATATCTCAGCTTCACAGAAGCAGTTCTTTAACTCTTCAAAAATGCTAAAGATATTATAATCCCACCAGTATTCTCATCTTTCGATAATAATCCATATTAAAGACGTACAATCATTTTTATGCAAAGAGAATACCTAATTCACCACCATTCCTAATCACTATCACCCGCTATTTTGACATCCATCTCCGGTATTACAACCATCATTACTTTTTGATCCTTGATATTTCTTTGTTCCACTGAAGAACTATTACACCTAAGGAAGCGAATTCATTCCTATCTTCTTCCCCACTACGTTATCAAATTTCATCCCGGAATCAAACCTGTGATTTTGTATCACCATCTTCCTCAGTTTATACTCCTACCCCACCTCAGATATTTGAAATAGGAAAATATCCAATTAAGATGTATCTGAAACATCATGAGGGACAAATCGAAGATATTTTAAATTACTTAGAAGAACTCTCTTTTCGCCGTATTGAGAAAATGGAGGAAGGACGTATTGATAAAATGATCATACGAAGGAATAGTGACGAACTAAAGACAGAACTCAAGAAAATCCGTACTCAGATTATCAACTTAGCAATTCAAAAGAAGCAGTTAGGGCAAAAGGATAAGATTGCCTTTGCTCACTATAGAATTTCCAATCTTGAACAAATCATTAAGGAAATCCAAGCTCGTCACCAAACGGATCAGGAGGATCTTTAGGATGTCATCTACCGGCTCAGAATCAACAAACTCTTAGAATATAGCTTTATCCTAGCCATGGGATGTGTGGTATAAATAAAAACGCTTGTCAAATCTTAACTATGTACAGTAAGAAGGCAAGTTATTTATAAAGGCAACCCGATTCGTATCTTATTGTTTCCAACTTATCGCACTTTCCATCATCATTTACACCAATTGCATCAGTATCTCCGTCTTCCTGAATCATAACCATAACCCCTATGTGCTTAAAAAATCAAAAATTAGCATTTTCTTTTAAAGCATATTTAAGCATCACATTTTCTTTTAAATATTACCTTTCAAAACTTGTGATGTCATTCTTACTACGCGTTATCTTGTGTTGATAGAATGCCTCCCAAAAGGACGTCAACATCTGAAACACCGGCCATAACTTTAGCTGCCATCCAGCAACTAGCTTGTTTTGCTAATTGTATTGTGCAGGAACGGATAACTAAGAAAAGGACGAAAAACAAAGCCAAAACGACAAAACCGGACTCGGAATGGAAAAGACTGTGAAAGACAAAGCCAAATCGAAGCCAAAAAGTCAACAGAAAAGTCAACTGGTCAAAGTCAAAGTCAACCCAAGTCAACCCCGAGGCCAAAAGTCAAAGAAATATAAGTTTAGGGACTAAAATGGTAAATCCCTAAACTTATATTTATAAAAGAAATTAAGAGAAAAGAAGGCAAGGGCTTAAACTGCCAATTCGGCAAAGTTATACTCCAAGGGCTTATTCTGCCAAAAGCCCTAACTTGTATATCCCAAGGACGGTTGGTGCAAGTAGAGATATAACTCTTGGGGACTTGTTTTGCCAAGTCCCCAAAGTTATATAACAAAAAGGACCGTGGGTGCAATAACAACTAACACTATGAGGGGCCATTTGTGCAAATTCCCTAAACTTGTGCCCTGTTCTCCCCAAACAACTTTTCCCGCCTTTGTCTTCCCCCCAAAAACAACTCACGGGTTTACAAACCCGTTTTTACCCTGCAACCCAATTCCCCCATGGATAAACCTCCTTCTCCTCTTCCACTACCTTTCCCAGCTGTAAGGATTGCCATGTTGGCAATCCAAACCTACACAAAACCCAATCAAGGGTTTAAAACTGTCGACTCGGGCATCAAGGGAAACCAAGGGCTGTGATAAGCTTGACATAGCACTCACACAACAAAGAAGCTTCCCAGCTTATAAAAGAAGAAGAAGACAGAGGTTCAAAGGAGTTAGTTAGTTTTAATTTTCAGTTTGTATTTTCTTCAATATTAAGCATTTTCTTTCAAATTTTTAGCAATCAGCTTTAAGCTCTTGTACTTTCCTTATTTCATCTTGTACTTCATCATTTGAGTAATAACAATTCAGTTTACAAGTTTCCTTGTTCTTTGTTTTCAATAATAAGCCGTTTTTACTCAATAAGCTCTCAATAAGCTCATTTGAGCTTATTCCTTTTCACAAGCTCAAATTCAGTCAAACTTTGTTAATAATCATTCCTTTACTCATTCTCATCAATTTGAATCAAAATAATGATAACTTGAGGTGTTTTGAGTTCACTTTGAAGCTACAAGGATTAATAAGCTAATTACAGCTTATTGAGCTTAAAGCTGAGGTTTAGAGGCTAGGGAGCCACTTAGGTGCAAGTTTTTAAGCCACTCACTCTACAAGAGTGGCTTTGGTTCTGAGACTACAATAACCTCAGGTTTACCTTTCTGAATTTCAATCTAGCATATATAGCTTATTTCAAACTGCTTATTTCTTTTAAATTCTCATGTTAATCCTGTTTCATTTAGCTTAATTAGCCTATAGGTGTTTTAGCTTTAAGCTGTTCTAGTTATAATCATTTCTAGCTTTCATTCCTTAAATTCTGTCATAAAAAGTAAGTAGTTAAGCTAGTAGAGTAACTAGCTTATTTTTACTAATAAGCTATAGGATTTATAGCTTGAATAGCTTTACTAAGTCATTTTAAGTAGAAGTGGATAAAAGGTTTTAAAAGTTTTAGCTTCAAAATAGATTTTAAGTCTACTTAGCTTTGACAGCTTTCAATTAAGGAGTGTTTGGGATAACATCTAAAACGGGTCAAAATGGTGTGTGCATGGGTTGAGGTATCTTAGTGAGTTTTAGCTTAATCTTTTAAGCTTTTTTTAAGCTGTTTCAAAAGTCTTTGAGGTTCCAAATTGTTTTTTAAAAGATTTTCTAAGCCATTGTGTTAACTGTGAGATTTTCAAGATATCACAAGTGCTTATATTCATAAGCACTTGAAAGTTGAGTTTAAGTATCAAAAAGTGTGTGCTTTGTGTGCATAAAAAAGGTTGCAAACACCTTGGGTCTTTTGACTTGTTAAGTCAAAACACCCAAGTCTCTTTGATTGTAACAGTTTTAAAAAGACAAAAGCCTCTTTCATTTAGCATACTCAGCTTGTTTAAATGAGTTTTAAAAGCTAAAAATTGGTACACAAGCCCATTTGCTAGAGTACTTCATCTGTTTGAGCTTATTTACTTATTTAGAGCTTATTTGACAGCTTTTTGAAAGCTGTCAAATAAGCCCTTGAGTTTAGCTTAAAATCTCCCCTGGTGCAAAGGGGAGACTTTAAGCTCTCATTGCTTATCCTCTCTGTCCATTTAAGCCCAATCTTTTGGCTTATTTTAAGAGCTTATAAGCTCTCCTATAAGCCTCTAAGTTTTCTGCTTTTGAAATGCTCAATTGTTGCTTATTTTTAAGCCCAAACCTGCCCTTTGAACTGTTTTGCTAAGTGTTTATATAAGATTGCTTAATTTTCATTTTTGCTTATTCAGCTTATATCATAAGCTCCTTTGTGTCCTAAATAGCTTATTTAGATTAGTTAGTTAGTTGTTTGCTTATTTCTCATTACCTAGCTTATTTGTCCAATAAGTTAAGTCCCTTTTAGCCATTAAGCTTGATTTCAAATTCTGTCATTAAGCCCTTTTATTTTCCAGCTTATTGTTTTAGCTTGTACCTTTTGTGCTTATTTGCTAGCTTAGGAATCCTTTTAGCTTTTTGTTAAAAAGTTTAAGCCTTAAACACGACAAAAAGTGCAAAAAAAGACCTTAGCTTTTCTATGCTTTAATGCATTTTTAGCCTCTATCGAGTTTTATGGGGCCCCCTTATTTTTAAGCTTTTTAAGTGCTTTCGTAAAAACGTTGTAGAAGACAAGTGTAGCCCCCACGAGCTTAACAACTTTGCTTCTTTGAGTTTTCAAAAAAAAAAAGGGGGAAAGACAAGAGGCCCGGGTGAGCAAGACTCGAACCCGGGACCAATACCCTAATTATTCAATTCATAAGCTTTCATACATCTTTTTATACTCAAAACCCTAATTCAAAACCCTAAACCCTAAAACCGAGCTAGTTTCTGAACCATGACCCGTTTCTTGATTTTTATCCATTGTAAACCTAAACCAATACTTAAATAAGTTATAATAACATAAATTACAACATCCTCAATCATATTCCATCATCATTTCATCATTCTACCTCAATTATCCAAGAAACGAATCCAGAAAACCCTAATTGTACCCTAATTGTGATTTTGACCCGTTTACTCATTTTCAGACCATCTCATTCTCAAGTAAGCAACCAAGAGTCATTGTAAACCCATAAAATGAGTTTACAAACCTTTATCCATCATTAACCATCCTTGCTTCAACAATGTACGAGAATTACAAAGCTAGAAAACCCTAAAAGCCTTATATGAACCCTAATTCCAAGCTACGGCTTATTCTTTCAATTTCAATCTATTTTAACTTAAACCAACGACCAAACTTCATTGATAATACTTTATATAAGCCCTAGGATCTGTATTCCATCATTCCTAATCAAGAGTATGCAAAATATAAACCAAGAAAGTCAAGAAAACCCTAAACGTGCCCTAATCAAACCCGTGACCTCATTTCTTCAATTCTAATCCGTTTTAACCCAAACCAATTGCTAATCTTTGCTAATCCTTCCTATATCAGACCTTGGCTACATATATTAACTATCCTTAATCATTTATACACGAAATGTAAGCTTGAAAACTTGTGAAACCCTAGTCGAACCCCAAAACAGCCCGAACCCCTTCACCATCAATTTTGACCCATTTCAAACCATTCCAAGTGCAAATAACTTATGTGAACCTCTTCTAGAATCCCTTAAGCAGATTATTCACCTACTTAGACCATTCCTTGGTCAAAATTGAGAGCACATGGCCTCTCTTTTGCTTACTTCAGCCGCGGCAAGCACCAACAACCTCCAACACATCAATCTACTTTCCTAGACCTCCACACCTGAATTTCTAGCTTATACACCTCCCTAACTAGACCCTATATGTGTCAAGACCAGATCATAACCCTTGCTTACTCCTTATACCTTCAAATGGGTATAAATAGGACTCCTATGTGTTCATTTTTCTTCATCCCCCACTTCCTCCTCTATAACCCTTACATAGAAGCAATACTTTGCTCTAATAGATCTTAAGTGATCTTAAGAAGGCTCAAGTTCAGAAAGGAAGCAAAAGAAACCAAGAAACGAAGCCCGGGAGTCGTTATTCTAGGCGTACGAAGCCGAAAGTCCCGATTCTGACCCGTTTCCAAGCCATAAGCTCAAACCAGGTTCTCTAAACTTATAATCTGCTTTTATAACGTTATAATGTTCATATGATCTTGCTAAAATCATAATATAAAGCTTTGAACTCAAAAACCTAAGTGTTATGCCTTTTTGATCCAAAACCGTACACCCGAAACCCTAATTTCATGTTTTTACTTAAACTATGGGTTAAACTTGTAAACTTTTGTTATAATCTATTCTAATAAGTTATTATAATGTTAAAATAAGTACTTTGATAAGTCATGAGAGAATTTGATCTTAAAACCCGCGCGTTTTCATTTTAAAACCCTAATTTGACCCGTTTTACTTCCTAGCTTAACGAATCGTTAATTTAAACTTGCGTTGTGTTAAATCTTCATATTTTAGTTTATTATAACTTATAAATGTCTATTGAAATGTTAAAATAAGCTTGCATGGCAATTTGGACATGTTTTGTAATTATAATCCATGCAAGGGGTATATATCGTAAATTTCAGAAACTTATAACTAAAAGGACTAAAAGTGTCATTTTATCAAAGTTATAACTACAAGGGTCTATTATGTCACTTTTTAAAGTCCAAGGTTTATTTTGCATATCAATAAAAGTTGAAGGACCAAAGTCGTAAAAATGCAAACCCTAGGGGTCTACTTGCAATTTTCCAAACCCTAGGGTCTAAAATGTAACATTTTGAAAAAGTATAAAAACACATTCAAAACATTACCAGACATAACTTTAATTAACGCTTGACGTGCTTAACTTTTTCAAATATTAAATAAAATGCTTAAAACTGCTTATGTTATAACTATTATATCATTCATCATCGATGTGCTTTCAAAAATCATGTCCCAGATTCATATCATACCACAATACTAGGGAGCTTCATATTAAGGAGTTTCATCTTGGTATTACGTTCTGACTGAGTTGTTGGGTTTACGATTTAAAGTGCCTAGGCTCTCAAAACGTTTACTGAATGACTTCTGAATTATGATGGCCCGAACGGTGTTATGATAATTTTTAATATCAAAACAGGACATCGATGTAAATCTTACCGTAAAAAAACCATTCTATCAAACTAAGACTTGAATATATTACCCCAGATTTGCCCGTGACGAAAGCCGCTGTTACTATTCATTACTATTTTACATTGCTATCTAATTTCCCTATAATTGGTTTAGGTGAGTTCATAGCCTCGCATTTTCATATTTAATTGTTTTATAAAACCCGCGAGGAGGATACTTGCTATAACATGGAATTTAATTATTTCTGTATGCTATTTTCAATTTACTTTTGCCTATGTAACTACTTTTCTTTTAAGTTCCCCTAATCATGAAACCGTTAATTACTCTCCGTAGTAAGAGCTGGAATGATGTGAATAGATCTATTTAGGCTGACTCCCCGTTGGGTGACCCTGTTAGTGTAACCAATTGCACTCATTAGAAATCACGCGGGTATTCTGGCAAAGGTACCCGCAGGGGCTATAACGTATCACCATACCTTAAGGCTTCAGATTCATGAGCTAATGGCAATAATAAATTATGTTTTCAATACTGGGTGTATATCAACGTAACCCAAATATCGCATTTGCATTCAAATTATATTACTTAAACCTATGGATTTCACTCAACCTTTGTGTTGACTTTTTAGCATGTTTTATCTCAGGTAACTAATGGCACGGAGTGGCGAGGACATGAAGATAGAAAAACCATTATCATTCACACTTTGTAAATACAGATGTTGGGACCTCTCTTTTGTAAAAACTCTGAAGAAATAATGAATGATAACTTATTTTCATAAACGACTCTTTTTGATTCGTTTTCTATGATTATGACTGTTGTACCTTGAAGTAATACCCCAGATTAGCTTCCGCTGCTATATGTAAAAATGGGGGTGTTACAGTATACCTTTGACAATGCAGATTAATAAGGGCTGCCACATATAAAAATCAATCTAACGTAATGCATCAGATTGCAGCGAAAAACACTAAACAACAATCACAACAAGTGTCAAAATGCAACATGTAATGGTCTATATAAAAATAAAGTCCAAACCACTCAAGTATACTTTTAATATCACATGAAAATAAGGGGAAACACATATAATAATTAGTTTATCGTAATACAACGGGACGTAGCAAACACAAAATAACAACAATAGCATATGGCAACACCTAAAATTTTAACCTTTAGATAATCTCACCTCGTTAAGTTGGAAATATGTGCAATTGAGTGGAAACCTACGTCGAGTTGATATTTTACACTGTGAAGACATGATCATGCTTTATAAAAATATGGAGTAACCAAAATACCTTTTATGAAGACCTACTAATTTACTTCCTTTACATTGTTTCCTGCAAAACATATTGTCCAACCACATAACCGACGAAATTACTGTTTAAGACATCAAAAGATATTATACAAACGATAACACGTATAACTGCCACATTCACAAAACAATAAATAAACAATACCTCTACTTAAGCTATTATACATCGCCTCCTACTATTCCACATCAATTTTGATTTTTCTACCATCCGTATTCATGTCATGTTCACCCACATGAAAATACAAAAACAAATCCGCCCTAACTTAATTCTACAGACCATTTAATGAGCCGAAGAACACAAACTTTTTTTTAAACAAATCAACAATAGATGACAATAATACATCACATTCATTACGGATCTAGCCATATGACCGATCCAAGTTCCGTAACATATATGTATCAAAATTTCAAAGACAAACCATCTCGTAATCACGCCAACCACACTTTATCATTAATCCCAATTGCGAAACACACTCGTATATCATAATCACATAAAGCTGAACACATAAAACTCACTATTTACAAATACTAAGCACCAACGACATCCTCATATGATTTTAATCGCACAAATAACCAAGAACTACAAAAAACCAAAATTACAACATGCAACCACTTAATCTAAGAAATCAACAATCAACACAAACCTTAACACCTCAAAACGTCGACCACAATCGGATATCCCGGTCGTCGTTCCAATCAAAACCCCTAAAATAGTTCCACATTTAAACAAAATTTGAAAACTATAAACCAAATCAAACTACAAAACTAAAAACTAAAATTTACACACAACAAATAATCTTCACTTAAATGCTCCCGGTATAGTTCGATTACTTTTTCCCATCCCTGTGTGTGACTTCTTGCATGTGCGTGTGATTTTTTGCATGTGGACCGTAACTTATCCACAGATTTCGGAGCGCTAACTTATGAAAGTGAAACTCGAAATGGTGGCTTAAAGTGATATATTTTTGAATGGTGAATTTATTGGATTATGTTAGTTGGATTAACTAGTATACGACTAGAAATGTATGAGCCTATTGGGGGCACACACGTTAAATACTTAGAGTGCATTTTAAACTTTACAAAAGTTTCTAAATTGTAAACCAAATGACTAAAAATGACAAGATACGAACCCTATGGAGCCTAAGTAATATAGCCGGCCATAGAAGGTTCTAAGAGAGTGTCCAGGTTCATTATTTAGGGATAAGGGAAAAGAGAAAGAGTTGTGATAAGGATGGGTTTGTGGTTTCCTAGTCTTATCATGAGTAGGGTTTCAAGGCTATAAAAACCCTTCACCCTAGCTCATATAGACGACACACACAAACTCAAATACTCTCAAAAAGCTACTACTCTTCTCCTTAACTCTAAACAACCAAATATCATAACCATTATTAGGTTTCTTTGATTTTCGGTTCACCCTTAAACCTTTCTGTCGAATTTCGGTTAACCCTAAGGGTTATAATTTGGTGTGATTCGATCTCAGGTCTGTTCCAGAAGGTGTGGTACTTTGGTTTGCAGGTTTTCAAGGCGCACCAACAATTAGATTCAACTAGGTTTTCATTTTGGTGATTTTCGGTTCATTCTAGTGAAATTTAGTTGAACTGAATTTGGTGGAAACCCTAGTTCTGTTATCTGATTTTCGGTACATGTTCAATTAGGTTGATTTGGTACTTGATTCAGGTTGTATTGGTATACAAGTGTTGTTTGGGTATTACGTGAAGTTAGACTAGCATCTGGACGTGCTCGTTGGACGTGTTTGTATGAGCGACCATAGAGGTGGAAATTTCTCCACTAGTTTCAAAAGGTTTAGTTCTCGTTTGATTCATTCAAGTCGTTCATCGAATGTTAGTTTTCTTATGTTTATTGTGTGTTAGTCATATGTGCCAAACTAGATCCATATCCGCTGCGTACTCGTAGTTATTGGTTAACTAGTTATTAAAATCCCAACAGTGGCATCACGGGTCATCCTCGTTTGGTGTTTATGGGTTACACACGAATTAAACACGCTAGGGCTGCATGAAAAAACGTTTATTTATTGTTTTATTGGAAAATTATGGCAATAACATGCAATTCTTGCCATAAAAGAATAAATAAAGACCTAGAACTAAACTAATATTACTTGTTAATAAGAAGAATAGATTATAAATTAATAGTTAATTAAGCTACCATGTTATTCTATTCGTTATCTCGGCCTTAAGACTCACGCAATCATGCTATATGATGGATGTGGCGATCTAGGCACTTTAGCAGAAAACCTGGTGAGAGTCTTTTGGTTCTCCGTTTGGGGAAGACTCTTTTGAGAACTCGAGGCATTATATGATTGGTTGCTTTCCATATAAGAGCATGTCTTCACTTATACTTCATTTTTGTGTCTATTTTAATTGCTTATATGTGATATGCCATGTGATTGCTCAATATTTGCAAATAGACTTTATGAAACTCTAAACATGGACTAATACTTAAAGAGAAATTTGGTTTGAATATGTCTGATATTATACATGTAAGCATACTCCTTGTGACCAATTATGTGTTATTTGTGAAACTGAGATTTTTAGACAAATTTAATACGGACATTAAACTATGAAATTTGATTTCTTGTGTAATTTTAGTTTTTATATGCTTTTATCACATGATGTATCACTACTGCTCCATGGCTTAATTGACCATGGCTTTAGTGAACTTCTAGGGTTAAATTCATCTTTAATCTTCTCATGCCTACTACATGCTTCGGCATATGAGAGAATAATTGGAATAACTTGTGTCTTCAGATGCATGCAGAAGTACAATATAAGTTGGATTACCTAGAGCAACCAATTCGTCTTGCTCGTGTCCCAGCTCAAGCTGGTCAGCAAGTTGCTCCAGAAGCTCTTGCATCTCATCCTGCATGGGTTAAAAGATCAAAAGAAATTGCTAGACTCATGCTCATGATCATGAAATCAGATATCCAACGAAATTTGGAAAACCTTGGTGCTTATGAGATGTTATAGGAGTTAAAAACTCTGTTTGCTCAACAAGCAGAGCAGGAGCTTCTTCAGACTGTGAGAGACTTTCACTCTTGCAAACAGGAAGAAAGGCAGTCTATAAGCTCTTACGTTCTTAAAATGAAGAGCTATATAGACCATCTAGAGTACCTAGACCACCCTTTGTCTCTTAACCTTGGAGTGAGTCTCATTTTGATCTCTCTGCGCAAGGAATTTGATAGTTTTATGCAAAATTATAATATGCACAGCATGGGGAAGACGGTTAATGAGTTGCATGCTATGCTGAAGCTACATGAGCACACTCTGACCAAGAAAGATCTTGCACTTCATGCAATTCTAGCAGGAAAGGTCCAGAAAAATAACAACAAGCAAAAGAAACCACAATTGGCTGCTAGGGGCTAAAATCAAGGGAAGGGGAAAAATAAGCTTGCTTATGCTCCCAAGCCCAAGATTCCCCCTCCACCAAAGAGGGAAAATCCTGCTAAGGACTCAATATGTCATCAATGCGGTGATACAGTTCATTGGAGGAGGAACTGTCCTCAGTATTTAGTTGAGTTGCTGAAGAACAAGAAGCTATCTCAAGGAGCTAGCGGTTCAAGTATCTTTACCATAGAACTCTATACTTTTCCTAATAAATCTTGGGTTTATGACACTGGTTGTGGTACTCATATCTATAATACAACTCCGGGTCTCAAGGGAAGTAAAAAACTGAAGCCAGGAGCTTTAAGTTTGTACGTAGGCAATGGTCAGCGTGCATCCGTTGAAGCGATTGGATCTTATCATTTACGTCTCCCCAGCGGATTAGTTATTGTTTTGAACAATTGTCATTATGCTCCCTCAATTACAAGAGGAATCATTTCAGTTTCACGTTTGTATGATGGTGGTTATGTTAACCGTTTCATGGATAATACAATTTTAGTTTCTAGGAATAATATAGTTTATTTTAGTATTGTCCCAAGGGATGGTATTTTTGAAATTGATTTGTCTAATTCTAATACAAATGATAGTTCTATGTATAATGTAAGCAACAAAAGAGCCAAGCTAAACTTGGACTCTGCTCTCTTGTGGCACTGTCGTCTTGAACACATTAGCAAGAAACGCATTGAGAAGTTGCAACATGATGGACTTCTTAATTCAACTATGAAATTTGGAAAACCTTGGTGCTTATGAGATGTTATAGGAGTTAAAAACTTTGTTTGCTCAACAAGCAGAGCAAGAGCTTCTTTAGACTGTGAGAGACTTTCACTCTTGCAAATAGGAAGAAGGGCAGTCTGTAAGCTCTTACGTTCTTAAAATGAAGAGCTATATAGACAATCTAGAGTGCCTAGGCCACCCGTGTCTCTTAACCTTGGAGTGAGTCTTATTTTGATCTCTCTGCGCAAGGAATTTGACAGTTTTGTGCAAAATTATAATATGCACAGCATGGGGAAGACGATTAATGAGTTGCATGCTATGCTGAAGCTACATGAGCAAACTCTGACCAAGAAAGATCATGCACTTCATGTAATTCGAGCAAGAAAGGTCCAAAAAAAGAACAACAAGTAAAAGAAACCGCAATTTCCTGCTAGGGGCCAAAATCAAGAGAAATGGGAAAAATAAGCTTGCTTATGCTCCCAAACCCAAGATTCCCCCTCTACGAAAAAGGGAAAATCCTGCTAAGGACTCAATCTATCATCAATGCGATGATACAGGTTATTGGAAGATGAACTGTCCTCAGTATTTAGCCGAGTTGCTAAAGAACAAGAAGCTATCTCAAGGAGCTAGCAGTTCAAGTATCTTCACTATAGAACTCTATAACTTTCCTAATAAATCTTGGGTTTATGACACTGGTTATGGAAGTCACATCTGTAATACAACTCAGGGTCTCAGGGGAAGTAGAAAACTAAAGCCATGAGCTTTAAGTTTGTACGTAGGCAATGGTCAGCGTGCATCCGTTGAAGCAATTGGATCTTTTCATTTATGTCCTCCCCAGCGCTAGTTATTATTTTGAACAGTTGACATTATGCTCCCTCTTTTACAAGAAGTAATCATTCATTTCACGTTTTGTATACGATGGTTATGTTAACCGTTTCATGGATAATACAATTTCAGTTTCTAGGAATAATATGGTTTATTTTAGTGCTGTCCCAAGGGATGGTATTTTTGAAATTGATTTGTCTAATTCTAATACAAATGATAGTTCTATGTATAATGTAAGCAACAAAAGAGCCAAGCTAAACTTGGACTCTGCTCTCTTGTGGCACTGTCGTCTTGAACACATTAGCAAGAAACGCATTGAGAAGTTGCAACATGATGGACTTCTTAATTCAACTAACCTTAGGTCATTTGAAAAATGCGTCTCTTGCATGTCTGGAAAGATGGCACGAAAACCTTACACACATCAAGTGGAAAGACCAAAGATCTACTTGGACTAATACACACCGATGTATGTGGCCCATTTAGAACCGTGTCAAGACAAGGAGCTAGCTACTTCATCACTTTCACTGACGACTTTAGTCGTTATGGTTATGTTTACTTGTTAAAGCATAAACATGAAGTGTTTGAAACTTTTAAAGTGTTTCAAAAGGAAGTAGAAAATCAACTCGAAAAGACCATAAAATCGCTACCATCTGATCGTGGGGGCGAGTATATGAGTCAAGAGTTTTTAGATCATCTAAAGGAGCATAGGATAATCGCCCATCGTACTCCTCCATACACGCCATAACATAATGGTGTATCGGAGAGGAGAAATAGAACCCTACTAGATGTGGCTCGCTCCATGATGAGTCAGACAACTCTTCCAAAGTCCTTTTGGGATTATGCCCTTTAGACTGCTGCAACGCATACTCAATATGGTTTCAACTAAGAAGGTTGAAAAGACACCATAAAAGTATAGGCATGGCAAGCCCTAAAGCTGTCCCTACTAAAATGTCTAGGTTGATAGGCACTTGTTAAGCGAGATACTTTTACCAAGCCTGACAAGTTAGAACCCATATCTATTAAGTGTATCTTTGTAGGATACCCAAAGAAAACAATGGGTTATTATTTCTACTACCCACCTGAGAACAAAGTACTTAATGCTTGGAATGCCAAATTTCTAGAGAATAGTCTTATAACTCAAGAAACAAGTAGGAGTTTAGAGGATCTTGAAATTATTCAAGAAGAACATACGCATCCTTCTATAAACACTAGCTCACATCATGAAGAGGATGATCTAGAAATAGATGAACATCAAAGTGATATCATTCCTATTCGTAGGTCCACAAGGACACGACATGCCCCAGATCGTATGTGCTTATACGTTGATGCTAAGGAGCATGAGTTAGGGGATCTTGGTGAACCCGCTAACTATAAAGCCGCATTGTTGGATCTTGAATCTGACAAATGGCTTGATGTTATGAATGTGGAAATGCAATCCATGAAAGACTACGAAGTTTGGGACTTAGTTGATCTTCCTCCTAACGGCAAAACCGTTGGTAGCAAGTGGCTCTTCAAAAAGAAGACCGACATGGATGGAGCTGTACACACCTTTAAAGCTCGTCTTGTAGCGAAGGGCTTCACTCAAACCTACGGGGTTGATTATGAAGAAACCTTCTCTCTTGTTGCAGACATTAGAGCTATTAGTATTCTTATAGCCATATCCGCGTATTATGACTATGAGATTTGGCAAATTGATGTCAAAATTGCCTTCCTCAATAGACATCTCTTAGAAAAGGTCTATATGGAGCAACCAGAAGGTTTTGTCAATCCAAAATACAAGAACCGAGTAGCAAGCTAAAATGCCCATTTTATCGACTTAAAGGAAGCATCAAAGCAATGGAATAAACATTTGAAGAGAAAGAACAACGAAATTTGTTTCACTCAAAATCATAATGAACCAGTGTATTTCTTAAAGCTAGTTGGAGTAATGACACTTTCCTAATCTTGTATTGTCGAAGACAGATTAATCATGGAAACAACATTCAATTTACAAGATTTAAATCTTACCCTGGAAATGGTTTGTATAAAGATTTAGGTGGAAGCTCCATATATTCTTGGAATCAAGATCTACAGATAGATCACGACGGTTTAATTGGTGTTTGTGTTAAGTGGGCTTATATTGAGAAATCTAAAGAGACTTCACATGGAGAATTCTAAACATGGAAGTATCCCTATGCAAGAAAAGCTAAGACTGAGTAAATCATAATGTGCTTCAACACCTGTTGAATTGAAGTGCATGCAAAATGTGCCATATGCCTCAGCTGTGGGTTCTATTATGTATGTTGTGAGATGTACTCGCCCTGATGTTGCGTTCGCTCAGAATATAACAAGCCGATTTCAACATAATCCAGGTTGTTGATCCCAACTTAAGATCGATTCCTTAGCTTGTAAAGGTTAAGTTATTTTGGATAAATCCAAAACAACTATGGTAGAAAGTTTGTGAATACTAAAGAGTATGCGAATCTACTCGTGACACACACACACACTACACACCTCACTCACTCACACACACACACGAAATTGTATGATATCAACTGAAAAGCTCCAATATTTATTAATACACACCCAGTACTCTGTGTAGTACTAGGGTTTACAACCTTGAAGCTATATATCAAAACGCATGAATGTGTATCTGTATGTGTGTCAGTAACCATAACCTAGGATCTCCTTTTATACACCAAGGATTCCTTTACAAGATAACTACAAATCTTTTATAATTCTAAAAGATAACTGCAAATCTTCTAACTTAATAAGATATACATATCTTTTATAAAAAATATCTCATACTTATCCCGTAAGTAATCTTGATATAACAATCTTCATCTTTATCCTTCTGACAATAGAAACTCTTCTAGCAGTTGTAAGTAGCAGCATAAATTTTATTCCAGCAGCACTAACTGTGTACAAGCAGTAGTAACTACTTAGAATATTTTCTTCATTCTTCATCAGCAGTACTAAGTTACACTAGCAGTACTAACTTTATGCTAACAGTTGTAACTTTACTTAAGCAGTACTAACATACACTAGCAGTACTAAGTTAAGTAGTAACTTTTATACTAGAAGTATTAACAACTTAGTAGTATTTCTTCTAAGTATCTGAGCAGTCTTAACTTTCATTAGCAGTAGTAATATAACTAGCAGTAGTAACTCTAACCTTAGCACCAGTTACTTCCAAAAAGCATCAAGAAGCTTTTAATCCCAACAATCCTCCCCTAAACTTGATATTCTTCTTCTGAATCTCAAGTTTCTTCATTAAAAGTCTTCACCATCACCAGGAGGATGCATTCAAACACTTCAAGGATTCTTGCACTGTTTTGTCATAAGTTTAAGAAGTTGATAGCACATCTCATTCCAATGGTCAGTTTGAAGCTTCTTGTTGAGTATTTTTGTGATTGTTGCAGGTGTGAGTAGATACTTTTTCTCTACCAGCATAAAGATATGCAAATTTTGAAATCTCACAAAATGTACTCCACTAGAAGAAAATAGCTTCTAAACTATCACATTGTATCCTTGTAGATTTCTCCATACTTTACTTTCTACATCAAGTTCAAACATCACCTTCAGATCACCCTATAACACTCTTTCATATGCCTCCTTTGGCCTTGTATTCCCATATTTAGCTTTAATCAACTTCAAGAGTGTTTCTAGGTCTTCTCTGTCAATGTTTTGAAGCGTCCTAATCATTGATGAGTACCTCCTTGAACTTCCATCAGCTCTGATGATTTGAAAGTATCCCATCTTTCCTTCTTTAATGATTTTCCAGTCAACAATGACTGGGGACTTAGTGGCTAGTGGTATAGCATCAATTGCTACCTCATCATCAGGAACTATCTCCATAAGCCTTTTTATTTCTGCTTCATCATCCACTTCAGCTTCTACACTCTCATCTATCTTTTGCTTCTTTGAATTATCAGACTCAAGTTCTTCTCTTGTTCTCTTCTTACTTCCTTCTGCCTGACTTTTACTTCCTTCCACAACCTCTGAATCCATAGGAATAAATGAATCTACCCACTTCATAGTATTGTCAAATAACATCTAAATTTCTTTAAAACTTTTGTTCTTCAACTGACTATGCTTGTAATTAGCCATATTTTTCAAATAAGTACACATTTGATTCCTCTTTTGGGATTTGGTTGGTGGTTTTCTTCCGATCTCTTTAGCTCTAAGCTTTACAAAGTGCTTCTTCCTTTTGTCCATGAGCTCTACAAATAGTTTTGATCTTTATTTAATGGTCAACTCTCCAGAATTGTTCTTGTTCTTCATCTTGGAGTCTTGTAGCTAATTGATCATCAGCATCAATCATAGCTTGAATCTATCTATTTCTTTAATAAATACTGCTCTGCTAGTTTCTTCTTGTGCAACTCTTTTCATTTTCAACACTACTTGTTCTTCACATGCGAATCTGAGAGCCAGTTCTTCATCAATTGCAATTTGATCTTTCTTCTTTAATGGTTTTCAGGCTCAACCATTTTTCCCTTGCCTTTGTCTTTTGCTTGTGGAAGTTGTGATGCTTGTGAAGGTGATGATGTTGTTTTGAATTCACTTGGCTCTTGAAATACAACCCCTCTAGCCTTGGGTCTTGTAGTTGTAGTTGTTGTAGCAGTAGTTGTAACAACCTTTGGTTTAGCTGCTTTAATCTCTATCAAGGTCTGAGCCATAGTCAACTCATAAACAGTCGTTGTAGCACAACATAAACGACTTCACCAGTAGTAGTAACTAGACACTAACACTAACTTCCTTTTCAGCAACTTCTTTTTCAGCCAACAACTTCTTACCCTTGTAAATCATCTTGTACATCAAAGAACATTTCCTTCAATCATTTCTTTTCTTAATCCTCATCAATACAAAAGTACTCTGCATCAAATCAAGATCAGCTATTTTCCCTCCTTTGTTTGAGCTTCCTCCTGAGCACCCAAACAACATCATAAATTCACCCTACTAGTTGAAACCAACCCTTCCTAACCTCTTAAGCCTGAAGTTCTTGACTTCTCTCTTATCTAAACTACTAACTCTCAGTCTTTAAACAGCAATCTTCCTTTGCTTGAGCAGTCTTTGCTTCCTCCAAATCAAGAACCTGCTTTTGTAGTTTGGTACATAAAGTCATCAATTCAGCAAGTTGCAATCTATCCTTACCACTTTGAGGTGGATCACAAGAAGTTGGTAGATATAGGTTGACTCATTAGTAGCCTCATAGGATAGGCTCTGTAGGACCACCACTGTCCTCTTCTGTTTCCTTCGAATTTTTTCTTTGAGCTTAGATGATGATGGTTGAGTAATAATAGGTGTGGAATGGGAATCTGTATGAGCAACTGAATCTTCACCCATGTCTTCTAGAGCTTGAACCATCATAGTTGGAATTAGATGGGTGATTATCCTAGAGAAACCTTTTCCTTCCCTCTTCATATTAGCAAAAATCTTCTTTGTATGGGAAGGTGTAACATAAATCCATTTATGTTTGGACATTCCTTCAACTTGTTTGTCCAATAACACTTGCACAAAACCGTGGATACATAATAACATTTAACCCCTAACCCTCCAATTCTTTGCATCATAATATCAAAAATGTACTGGAAAAGTTAAATTTTTGGTTTGAGGCAAACAATGATAGCAGATTGCCATAGTGCTACCTAAATTCATTCTAGATGTAGGCTTTACAATAAGGCATTGCAGTAAGGTTGTGGATAAGAAATTTAAATTCAACGGGATGAAAAATAGATGTAGCTTTATAGAATTACGCTATTTTAAGATATTCATATCCTATAAGTGGTTAGCTGTTCAAAAATTACATCATTGCAGACATTTTAGTCCCTAATCAAGCATCTTCTAACATAAGATCACTTCTAACACTCTTCTCAGTGATGATCACCTTCTTCTTATCGACTAGGGCTTGTATCTGACGCTCCCCATTAACTGTCTTAGCCTTAGCAGTTGCCCAGAACTGTTGAATGCATGATTCATATACTGTAGGATTAACCGTTAACGCATACTTGATAGAACTTGCATTCAGAAAATTAATAATGCCTTCAAACCCATTACTTTCTTTGGGTTTTTCCAAAAACGCAACCAAATTATGAGTTTCAGCAAACTTTAGGGTCGACATTATGATGGGTTTTGAAAATTTAAGATGAAATTAAGTTAGGGTTTATGATTAGAGAGTATATCAAGGTGTAAAATCGATTGAATGAGTGATTGAAACCCTTAATCGAAGTATTTATGAAATCACCCTCAACAACATTAACTTGAACTGGCAGCATTAAGTTAAGCCTAACAGTATTAACTAACCCAGCAGTAGTAAGTTATGCCTGGCAGCATTAACTTATGCTTAACAGCAGTAAGTGAATGCCTAGCAGCATAAACTAGTACTGGTAGCAGTAAGTTTATGCTTAGCACCATTAACTTTGAAACATCAGTATTAACTCCATTTTCATTCCAAAAAGCATTTCTATCATTAATTTTGATTCTCACAAGTTCTCTTTATGTTTTTTAATCTCACAATATCTCTTAATTTTTTTCTCGCCAATTCACTCTATTTTTTTTTATATCACACAACTCTCATTCTATTTTTCAGCTCACTATATCTCTCATTTCTTTTTCTCACCAATTCACTCTATCTGTTTTTATATCACAAATCAAGAGCCCTAACAAACAGTTTGGTACAAAATTCCTCAATTCCTTTGTTTCCATGTGTCCCTTCCCCACTTCCTAACGTGTTAACTCTTAGAGAGGTGGATAATTGTGACTTTTAATGCATTCTTTTCAAACCTAATTACCTTCTGCATCCCCTAAAATGGTATCTTGGCACCTGGACCACTACTTGAATCAGTTCCCATGAGGAAAAGACTCATTAAAGTGTGCCATGGTGGAAAATTGGGTCCTATTTATTTAACCAACTAGTCCTCTCTGCTTCTAAGCTAGAAGCAGTAGTGGCAGCCCTTTCCATTCTGTCTTCCCACTCATTAATGACAGTCTCATCTGTTACAAGGGGAATAGGTCCACTAGACTGAGATATCTTAGTGGTCTTTTTGACTTTCCTAGGTTTTTGAGTCTTTTTGGGTTAAGATAATGATGGAACAGTGATTGGTTCAATATTAGACAGTGATACAGTTGTGGATGTGTGTTGGGGTTCAATGGGATTTCCTAACCCTTCACCCACTTCTTGCTTGATGTTCAACATGCTTAATTATTGACAACAATTATTAAATGCAAAACTAGCAGTCATAAAGTAGTACTTACCAGTAGAAATTTACTCTAACAACACAAACTGAATTCATCTTTACTGTTGTTATTCATTCCATTTCCAACTCATGTCCAAGCATAATCCACTGTATCTTGACACTTATTAACCTCTCCTCAATCAATGCTTCACGGGTTAAGCATTCCAATACTAGCAGTTAGATATTGAAATCTGCCAACATCAAATGCTTTTGTAAGCAAGTCTGCAACATTGTGATCTGTATGTATCTTAATCACTTGAATGAGCCTCTTCTCATAAGAATCTTTGATAAAATGGTGCCTTATTTCAATGTGCTTGGTTTTAGAATGAAACACTTGATTCTTCACAATACAAATGGTGCTTTCATTATCAATGTAAATCTTGGTGTTCATGAAATTGAACTCATAATCAAGCATCTGATTTTGGATCCATAACACCTATCCACAACAATTTGCAGCAGCAACATACTCTGCTTTAGTAGTGGAGTTGGCAACTATAGTTTGCTTTTTACATTGCTATGAAATCAACCTTTTGCCAAGAAATTGACAACCTCCTGTTGTGGATTTCCTGTCAAGACTAGCTTCAGCATAATCACTATCAGAAAAAGCTCCAAGTCAAATGGTGAATCTCTAGGATACCAAATTCCCAATTTGGGTTGACCTTTCAAGTATCTAAAGATCCTCTTCACTGCATGAAGATGTAAGACTTTAGGAGTAACTTGGAACCTTGCACAAGCATAAACAACAAACATTGTGTCAGGCCTAGAAGCTTAAGTACATCAATGATCCAATTCATTGATCTACATATTGAACATCCACATCCTTATCTCTACACTTTAAGCAATGACTTGTTAGCTCTATTGAGTGATTGTGACTTTGAACTGTGACAAAATCAAACTTCTTCAATATATCAGCCACATACTTGTCTTGGCTGATGAAGATTCCATCATCTTTTTGCTTTACCTGCAACCCTAAGAAGAAGTAATGAAGCTCCCCCATAAACTCATCTGGAACACTTGTGCATCATCTGCTCAAACTAACACATAAAGACTTCTTTGAGACCCAAAGAAGATGTCATCAACATACACTTACACTATAGATATCACCTTTTTCCTTCTTGATGAATAAGTCTTATCAATAGTGCCTCTTCTAAATCCATTTTCAATTAAGTAGGTAGACAAGGTCTCATACCAGGCTCTAGGAGCTTGATGTAGACCATATAAAGCTTTTTCTACCTTATACACTTTGTCAGGAAAATGTGGATCTTCAAAACCAGGAGGTTGGCAAACATATACCTCCTCTTCAATAGTACCATATAAGAAGGCACTCTTCACATCCATCTGGTACACAATAAACCCCATAAATGATGCATAGGCCAAAAATAACCTGATTGCTTCTATCCTAGCAACAGGAGCAAAAACCTCATCATAATCAATGCCTTCTTCTTGGGTATAACCTTGTGCAACCAGTCTTGCTTTGTTTCTGACAACAATTCCTCTCTCATCTTTCTTATTTCTAAAGACCCATTTGGTTCCAATTGGCCTCTTGCCATTAGGTAAATCCACCAGAGTCCAAACCTTTTGAAGTTTAAATTGCAGAAGCTCCTCTTGCATTGCCTCTACCCAGCTTGGATCTTCTAAAGCTTGAATCACCTTCTTGGGTTCTTTTTGAGAGAGAAAACAGGCAAGTAAGCAGTTTTGATAATCTTTGTGATTTGTTCTCCTCTGCATATTAATGTAACTAACCATAGCATGTTCATCAGTAATCTTGGTCATTCTCCTTGTTTGAATAGCTGAATTAAAGTCTCCAATGATCTGGTCTTTAGGATGATCCTTGTCAATTCTGGTTGTGGGAATAGGACTGACATTCATGGTTGTTTCCAAGTTGTTGAGGTCAGCCTCTGCACCCACATCTTCATCATCATAAGCATTACCAAAAATTCCAGTATCATCCATTGGAGTCACATTTGAAACAGGTGGAAGTGTAAATGCATTTTTGAAAGGAGAAAATTGTTCAAATAGATGTTCCTCAAATGCATTAGAAGCTTCAGCAGCATTAACTAGAGATGATGGATTGTAACACCCCTAAAATCAGGTAGCAGCAGAATGGTAACAATAGGGTGCTACGTCAAAGTACAACAATCAAGATATAGGAAACGACCATAAATGGACGTTTAAGACAAGATTTCATTCGATGCCATAGAAAAATATCAGAGTTTATACATTAGGTCCCATATGTTTTAAAAGTCATAAACATTTCAAGTACATATTTAATTAAACAAAAGCTTCATAATACCAAAAGATGACTTAAGTTTTTATAAAAGATAGAAGTTTGCATTAAATATAGATAAACACAGAATCCATCTTCATTGATATCCGTCACGGCTCCCGTCCAATCTTCATACTCTAGGACCTGAAATTACATGCTAAAAGTCAACACAAAGGTTGAGTGAAATCATAGGTTTGTCGGTAAAAAGGTGGACCACAAGATCGAAGTAATAGTAGACTCTGAAACACATTCAGTAGTCCAAAACGTTTATTATTGCACTAAGCTCATGACCCCGAAGCCTTAACTAGATTTGTGCCCCAATCAGAATATAGGATGCTTGCCAACAACCTAACACCTCTCAATGTTAAATGCACCTTGATCAAACTAGTGACCCAAGGAAAGGTAGGGATTGTCAGTCCCGATAGATCTATCCACAACACTCGCGCTTACTACAATAGCAATTAACGGTTCATGATAAATAGGGACTTCACGGCAATAAGGTAACTTAGGCATTAATAATCAGGCAGTAATTTGGATAGCATACACTTTGAAAAACACTTGTGTCCAATAGTAAAACAAGCAATGTAATTCAGTGTTCTATTCCTCCTCTCAGCAACACCATTCTGCTGAGGAGTCCTAGCAACACTGAATTCCCTCTTAATCCCCTTCATTTCACAGAACTGATTCATTACACTATTTTTGAACTCAGTTCCATTGTCACATCTGATAACTTTTACTTTATGGTCTAGTTGATTTTCTATTTCTGTTATGAAGGTCTTTAATATCCTACTAGTCTCATCCTTAGTGGCCAAAAAGAATACCCAAGAAAATCTACTAAAGTCATCAGTGACAACTAGGCAATAAGACTTTTTCATTAAACTCTTAACATTTATAGGACCAAATAGATCCATATTAAGCATATGTAAGGGTTTGCTGATTGAGTTTACAAGTTTGGCCTTATAGGAGGCTTTATGTTGCTTTCCTTTCTGACAAGCAACACAAGAGTGGTTATTTTCAAAAATATTTAATGGCAAACCTCTAACAAGGTTTCCCCTCACAAGTTTGTTCATGTTTTTAAAGTTTGTGTGACCAAGCCTCCTATGCCATAAATTAGATTCATCAATTGTGGCCTTAGCAAAGAGGCAAGTTAAACCTTTAGTGGGAACAACACTCTTAGGTCACACTGTAAAGTTAACCCTTTCTTGGAACTCTCAGCAAAACCTGACTTTCATCAAGTAGCTTAAAGTCAAAAGATAAGACAAGACATTCAGTGTCAGTAAAAAGAACATTATTCTTTTTGTCACATATTTGTGACATACTAAACAGGTTATACTTAAGCTCCTTACAAAAGTACACATTTTCAAAATCCAATATCTATTTTGGATTTTTACCCTATTCTAGAAATTCTACCTTTACCATCTCCAAAGGAAACAAATCCATCATCACAATCTTCATACTCACTAAGATAGCATTTGTTTCTAGTTATGTGCCTTGAGCAACCATTGTCAATAACTCATTTTTCCTTGTACTCCTTCTGTTGTGGGTTGCCCTGCACATAAAATAAGAAAATTAGGCTCTTTTGGGGATCCAAGCCATTATAGACTTGGATATGCCTCGTGCATCAATATAAGAATATTTCTTGAAAGTATTTGATGCACTACTATTTTGGCTTTCCAAACCCAGCATACTGAGGCCTTAACAACATTAGCCCCTTTTTCCTTGTTTTCACTTACTACTAACTGCTTTAAAATAACCTAGCAGTAAGTATCTTTCACCTTGATAGTATAAACTGTTTTATTGAAAATACTTCTTAGTTTGTGTTAAATGCCTTGTGACTTGTAATATCCCTTTTTTGAAAGATATTTGATATGGATCTGGATGATCATATGTTGGGTTTTGAGCCAGCAGTATTAACTGGTTTAACAGCAATATTAATTCTAGCACCAACAGTATTAACACTTGCACCAGCAGTATTAACACTTGCACTAGCAGTATTAATTTTGCCAGACTTGGTTAATACTGCTTGTGGAACAAATCTTCTATTAGGATGAGGGTGAGTCATTTTATTAGCAAAGTTCCTTGTTAATCACTCCTTCTTATTTGTTCGCAACTAAAAAAGCAAAACACAAATACACTCCAACTAAGAACAACAACCACAATTACACAACACAGCAAACAAAAACATTAAATTCCACACACGAAGTAAACAAGAAACATCACACAGTACAAAAATACAAAAAAGCCACAACAAACAACAACGACCAAACAAAGCCTACAACAAAATCGAAAAACAAAAGACTAAAACAAACCCATCCACCACAACAATAACTAAAAAAAACTACAAAACAGAAAAAACAGAAGTATTCTAAAGAACCCAACACAAACACGACATACCACATCCATCCCAACAACACATCAAACAACCAAACTAAAACGCACCCCAACCAACAAACAGGGGGGTGTAACAACAAATCAACAAAACACTAAAACAAAGAAAAGCAACAGCAGAAAAACAACCACAACACCAAGATCACAAACATCCACACAAAACAAGACAACACAAACTATAAAAAGCACAACAAAAAATTCCACAAACAGATAAACAAATCAGAATCAAACAAAATGCCACATAACAAACACAACACACCACAAACAAAAGCAGAAACAACAATTTCCACAAAACAAATTAGAACACCAACACAACAAAACACACAAGGAAAACAATACCGGATGACCAAAAAAACAAAACCACAACATAACCAAAACAAAGCAATAAAAGACACTGGTCCTTATAACCTATTTAACACACACATAAGAAATGCTCAAAACTACCACAAACAACAAGCTTTAGTAATCATTTTAAAGTCACTTCCTAGTATTTGGGACATAAGATTGTTTCCAGTTTCATCTTTGGTTTTCCCTGAGTATATGTTTGTTTTTGTTATAGCGTTTTTTCCTACCTTCTCTACTGTTTCCCTAGCAGACTTAACAAATTTTATCTTTTAAGTACTAGGTCTAATAGTTTTATCCTTAACATTAGGTATAAATTCTACCTCACTATCATCATTAAAATTCCAATCCTCAATGACTAGAGGTCTAAAGCTATTTTCCCTAATAGTTTTAGGTTCTACTGCATCACCATTTTTTACACCAGTAGACTCATAAATTTGACAACAATATATTAGGCTTTCTAACATTACTAGGTGTATCTTCTAAGTATAACATTCCATATTCTCACTTTCAACTATTTCATCCATAAACGTTAGATCAGGTTTTTGAGGTATGAAATTCCCTGTATAAGGTGGGAGAACTGCATGATATCCCTTGGACTTATTATACTCTTGATTTTCTAACATCTCAGATGAATTCACAAAACTTTCTACTGCAAGAGAAGCTGTAGTAGAAGAAGCTGTATTATATCCTAGTCCAGTTTTAAACTTGTCACAAACTTGACTTTCCAGCAAATTATTCAAAGATTTAGATGAATTTTGAAACTTCTCTAAAGTTAGCTTTAACTTATCGCTCTCTTTTTCTGCTTTTTCCAATTTCCTTTTCTTTTCAACTAAAGCATTATCTCTTAGTCTAACTTCAAGTTTTAAAACATTAATGCTTTCTTCAAACACAGTCTCATTTTTCTTATAGTGAGCTAGTCTAGCTTCTACTGACTCTAAACCTGCTTTTATAAGATACTAAATTAAATTGAGACTTGTTGTAATCTGAATTCAAATTGTCATATTGTTCTTTAAGAGTAGCATAATCTTTTACACATGATTTAGAACAAGAATCTACCTCAGAATCTGAACTGGAAGAACTTCCAGAAGATGTATGTGCCATTAAAGCAAAGTTTGTAGGATGCTCTTCTTCAGCTTGGTAGCTCCAATCATATCCTCCAATTCCATCTTGAGCAAACAATGCATTTTCATTGGGAGTTTCCACTGTCACAGTTCTTCTATTATTCTCTTTTTCTCTTTTCTCCTGATTCCTTGGAAGTCTACATTCTCTTGGAAAGTGGCCATATTTATGACAATTGTAGCACTCCACTTTTGACTTGTCAAATCTAACTCTTTTACCATTTACATCCAACTGGCTGCCTGTCCTCTTGATGAATCTCTTAGCTCTAATTGTTAGTATGGCCATTTCCCGTTATAGATCCATTTCTTCTAGGTCATCAGGATCAATTTGTTCTAGATCCTCTCTTGACATTTGAGGAGAATTAGGCTGACTAGCTAGGAAAGCACAGATAACAGCATCACTAAGGTCATCTCCAGATGTAGGACTATTTTTGTTGAGTTTAAAGATCTAGGCTTAGTCTAGGATTAACAACAGCAATGAACATAAAATATGTATAGCAGAATTAACATAAGAACAATGATATTGTAACAAGGTTTTACCAAACATTCACCACTTGTATAGATGTAGTGTTCTTCTTATTCAAAGTTTCTCAACAAGCTCTGATATCACTTGTTGATCCCTTTTTAACAGATCTTATTTAGCTTGTTAAAGCTTAGTTGTGTTGGATAAATCTAAGACAACTATAACAGAAACTAAGATTGTGAATACCACAAACTATGTGGAATCTAGTTTGCAATACTAAGAAGAACAATGTAACAGTAAAACAAGATCTTTACTAAACTTTCAGCCTCAATATGAAACGATCACTCTGAATTTATGATAGGGATTAACAGACGAGAACCTGGAAGTGTCGGAATTATTAAGAGATTGGTACTACTAACATTATGCACTAGATCCTGTCCTTTTATACACAAGAGTCCTACGCAAGGGGCTTACAATGACTTTTCTAATTAGTCATGATCTTTTCTATAACCAAACGTAGATGGTCCTAAACAAATAAGTTATACATATTTTCTTTACAAATAAATAATACTTATCTTCGTCGTATTCTTGTTCTCCATCAATCTTTGTCTCATCTCTGTCTGATTAAGTAATCCTTCCAGAAATAGTAATCACTCAGCAGTTGTAACTGAGCACAAGCAGTATTAACCACTTAGAAGTTTACTCTAGCAGTATTAACATACGCAGACTAACTTTTGTACTAGCAGTAGTAACTACTTAGTATATTTTTAGTCTTCATCTCTGAGCAGTCTTAACTTCTACTAGCAGTAGTAACTTTATACTAACAGTACTAATTATACTAACAGTAGTAACTTTTATACTACCAAAGTATTTTTTATTTTTAATTGTCACTCCCTTTCTCCTAACTAACTTAACATAATTTTCATTAGTATTACCAGCAGCACTAAGTTATGCTTGACAACACTAATATATACCTGAACAACAGTAACTCTAAGAATATCTTGAAGTCTTTTAAACCCAACAGTAGGGACTACACATGCAATCTAAGAAAACCACATGGACCATTATGCTATTCCCTCTAACATTTATTTTCATAAATACAATAATTAAGGGTTAATTTTTGTAAATTAAAGAAAATACAAGATGTATATATTTATTTATTTGAATCAAAATGAACCAATGGGAAAGCTAATTTTCAACACATGGCAACATGAAGTTTTCTTATTAGCCAATAAAAGTAAAAATTGAAAATGAGTTGGTCAAATTACAATAACTTCATCTTTCTATTAGGTGTAAAAACATACAAAATAGATGTCTAAATTCCAAAATAAAAGAAACTTAAAAAGTGGATAATTTATAAATATTTAACAATTAGACATAAAATAACGTTATATTTCTATCGGAGAATAGATTTCATTTTTCAATTTAATTTTTATGAATAAATGTGAAATTTGAAGTTTTTATAACTTTTAATAAGTTTAGAAATTTAAACTTTAATTAAAACAAGTAACCTTTGTTATAATTGTTGTTGTTCTGGTTATACGGAGTAATAAATAAATCATAATACCCAAAACTTTTTATATGCTTCAAAATATGAATATGAATATCAAAATAAGAACATGGTTATTGTGATATGAAAATAAATAAACGAAATTGTACATAGAACAACAACTCATATAAAATATTAATTAGTAATTTACTATCACGTGTACTTGTAACAATATTAAAAAGAACAACGTTTACACATGGGTTATATGATCCAATACTTCAACTCCTTCAGATTTAGGATTTAAAACTTGAATTTTATATAAGCTTTTATTAAGTTTGTTGGTGCAACATTGACTAGGATCTCCTTTATGTTTTAATGATGCCAAATAAACATTCACAATACTTATAATTACAAACGATAGCCAAAATCTGAAAAACCAAAACAGTGACTGGCGCGCTGGTCACGCGTCAGAACTTGGCCAGTACGCCACTCACGGCATCCGTTTTTATGGATTTTGTTTTGTCGTCTTTTCTCTTACCCGACACATATGGAAACTTCAATAAAGGTATGTACATGATACTTGAGCATTTGGAAACACTCCAAATGAGGTTTAGACTTAGATAAGAGCAAAAAAAAATCATCCCGCTTTTCAACAAAACGCCAACTCAATTCTTTATCAAACGCCTCTAGCCAAAGTCAAAACTTCTTTCTAAACCTAGTATGAATATACTTTCAACATACCATCAAACAAAAGTATTCATTTGAGCTTAATCCGGATTTACGTTGTTCCTAGTCACGTAACAGGTTTTACTCCCTTATCGGTCAAACTAAGTCAATAGTCATTTTGCGTAAACTTATCCTTTCCTGTTGTGAGATATGCTTAACTTGTGACGCAAAGAAATAGCTTGATTTGCATCAAGATGATTAGTGATCAAATTTATTATCATGGATTAAGTCCAAGTGACTATTTGAGTTTGTGGTATTTTGATGCTAATTATACTTTGAGTTTTCTTACCTTTCTACATATAAATGATTTACAAACTCACACATGTATTCCTCACATGTCTTCTACACAATCCATTCTCCTCTAAACATTCTCTAATCATTTGTCAATCCCTACCCAACAAATGATTATATCTTCCACACACTCTAAACACTCCTTTCTTAAACTATCTCATAATCATATTTGCCCATCTCTTTTCTCTCTTATGGCAATGTCATTATCAAATTATTCAATCCTTTGATTATCACCCTTAGCATCCTCATCACTTAAACCTTCTTCACAACTACAAGCCTAAACCTTTCTCCATATAAACCTTCCCCAAATCAAACCCACATGGGACAACTCACATTCCTTACACATTGTACTTATTGTACTTCTTGTCCCCTTCATTCCCAACATAGGCTCCTATGTTTCACATCAAAATATTCTCTACCACACACATTCCATATTCACTCTTCTTTTTCATCTTCACTTCTACACTCACACAACTCTTTCTCTTAAATTCAAACTACACATACATACACACACACATACTCTCTCTCTTAAAGCTTCTTCCATACATCTATTCCCATCACCTCTTGGTTTGAATTCAAATAGCCACATATTCACCAACTTCCTCACATATTTTTACCAAAATCATCTTATCCTAACACTTAATTTTGAATTTTAAAGTCACAGCCATAGGCTCCTTTGTATCACATTAAACATCATATTAAAGTCAACTCACTCCAACGCACTTACAACTCATTCTATTCCCTTCTTTATCCTACATGTTGAAATTGAAATTCAAATTTGAATCACAAGCTTTAGGCTTCAAACCATCACATCATGCCAACTCACTCCTTCTCATCTTTATCTCACATGTCTAATAGTTTGAATTTTAAATTCAAATTATATCTCACAACATCCACACTTGCTCACCAAGTTGAGAATATTCTTTGGCATATTCCTTTCTATCCTAACTATGCCAAGTCACTCATTAAACTATAGTTAGTTTCTAACTAAACTATTTACATTAAAGGAATACCAATTTTACCCTTTGTCCAATAGTTCTTTTTATCTTTCTAATATTGGACAAACATTCCCAAAATATCTTTTAAACACTTCCCAAACGTTTTTATCAAATGGCTATTTAAGATGATTGACCTTGAGTGTAAGAATAATGGAAATGTCAAAGCGTAAAGTACAATTGGGGGTTTAGCAAGAGCGGGTATTTAAAACGCCACAATTTCAAAAAAACCAAGACAATATTCTAGCGCGCTAACGCGTGGGCAGCGCGCTACTCTTGAATTGGTTTTTACCAATTTGGGATTTTGGCCTATAAATATCCCCTCTTGGCCTTTGTATTCCTCACCTTTTGCCACTATTTCTTCCTCACTTTTATCTTATTTTATCCTCTAAGTTCAACACCTCTTGTGTTCTTAATCCTCTCTTCTATCATCTATTAAAGAACATATATCCGCAAGAGAGACACACAAGTACTTAATCCACACTTGTGTGGTATTAGTCGAGGGTCTTCTTTCTCATACCCTTTCTATTAGAATCGAGTCTCTAGGCTAGGTTAGGGATTGATTTTTAAATCAACTTTCATCTTCAATTTGGTTGTAAGGGAAGTCTTGTATCTTAGTGATCAAGCCTAGATCATTGGGGATCTAGTTTGGGTTTGGTTAATCTTCCAAGGGGAAGTTCTTAGTGGTCCTAGTTGATCTTAGTAATCCTAGAAGAAAAGTTGAATCATGGGTTCTTAGGGGTGGATTTTGAGGGCGAAATACCGTATGGAGTAGCTCTACTTAGTGAGCACCGATCTTAGTGCATACCAATGGAGTGAAGTTGTAATGCGATTTATAGTCCACCATAAGGATTATACTAGAGTAACAGTATCGGTGTCGTAGATTCGCAATTGGAAGTACGGATTGTCTAAACCCCTATCCAAAACCAGTATATATCGCAGTGTCTCTCTCTCTCTGTCTACTTATTTTATCATATTGCTAAGTAGATCACTACACCACTCGGGTCCTTTGAGACTTGAAGTTTCATAAACTTCAAAGAAGTCAAAAAGACCTTATTCACCCCCCTCTACGGTTCTACAATTGATATCAAAGCGGTTTACTCAAGTTTTTAAGCGTTAAAACCTTCCCGAGAAGTCGTTTTAAGTTGAAAACTTCATTTTCAAAAATTCAAAATCCTAATGAAGACATCTTGTGAGAGCACATAGACAAATAATGAAGACGACGATCAAGAGTCTACTTTCTGAATATGTGAGTTTCAAAGTCATTGGACAAGTGGAAGTCAGTCAAAATATTTTTACAAGATTCGTTGTCGAATCTGGATTTTCTAGACAGATTTAGGTCGGTTTGGTGATATCAAGAACCATATTAAATCTTCTAATATTTTGATCTCAATTTTTCTAGTATGGGTTTTAGGTGTCTAGTAACCCTGGTAAAAATTTCGTAGCTTTTTGAGTTCTCTAAGTATTTTTCAAAAATTCCAACATTCTAGTGTGCGAACATGTCATATTCTAAACAGTTTGTGTTGTTTAATTTATTAAAAATAGTAATGCTTATCTAAAATTAATGGAAAAATTACAGTAACTACAAAACTTAATAAAGTCTATGTGGTGTGAATTTAGAAGTCAAAAGAGGTCACTTATTATTTTATAAAAATGCGTGAAGTGACATTTAATTTTTGCAATAATCTAGAATTTAGAACATTAAAGTAATGCATAGATAAAGCATAAGTGTAGGAACATGTCGGGATGGACCATGAGGGTATATATAAACTTTTGAAGTCCATCAATTATTAGTTACATAGATAAGGTCGTCCAGCCTAATCGTGTGTAACTCGTGTATTATTAACGTGTAGGTTTCTAGCTTGGAATTGTGCAGTTTGTTGTGATCGTCAAGGTGAGAGTTTTCGTAGCCCCTTTTTAATTGTTTTCTTAGGGGAAAATGATACTCAAATATGGTTTTAAATGTTTTAGTGTTGTGCTTTAAATTATTTTAATGTTTTGGACAAAGGGTGTGGTTATATTGTATATGTGTGTACTATTTGTGTGTACTTTGGCGTATGAGTTGCTAGTGCTATTCTAGCCTAACTATGTAACTCATGTTGGAGCGTGAAGCATATGTGCGTATATTGGTGTAGAGATTCCCTTGTGTGATTTGAGAAGAAACTATGATTTAATGATTTGTTGTTATGCTTGAGTATGATCCACTAATGTCCTATTCTTATGAAATACACAGCAAAAGTTATTGTTTTATGTTTAAACCTACGAGCTCACCGACTTTATGTTGACGTTTTCGAGTATCCATTTTCACGTGAAATTAGCGAAGTTTAAGGAGATAAGGCTGCATGGCTAGCGAGACCTTAGGATTCTTGCATTGGAGTCATACATGTTATCGTTTTCATTTCGTATTTTCATACTTACGATATTTTGATTTTGGTTGTTTTGAATCTTCTACTTTATGACTACGTATTGTTATGGTTATGATTAACCTTGATACAAGTCCCCTCTTGTGTCGGGTGTCATCATGACATTTTGGTTTAATTTTCATTTAGTGATTCGCTATGGTTATATCAATGTGTTATGATAATCCCTCTCTCATTACGCCTCATGTTTCTACCTTGGAGGGGTATGACATGCATGACATGTGTTTAGGGAATATATTAATGTGCTTAAAACTTTAATAACTTGAATACATCATAATCTAAGCTTTATTTCTTTAAGAACACATAAAAACCATCAACAACTAAACCCAAAAGAAGAAATCAAGATTTAGAAGTTGCTTTAGTATTTTGGCAATCACTTCTTCGTCCGAACTCCAATTTATTTGATTTAAAATGCCACGTAAAAGGAAAAAAGGAGATCTACAATCTGAGAATGGACTTTGGTCAGCCCCTGGCGCACTAGTCACGCGTTGGAGCGCGATCAGCGCGTGAGCTGCTGTTAGGATTATAGTACTTTTTCTGAAAACCCTCGTTTAGCGTCCATGATTCCTAAAACTCATTTTTCATACTTCATTAGGTTTAATTAAGATTTAAAAGACATAAAACATATAATTGGTATGACTAAAGATGGTAAATCACTAGCTAAGAGTCATAGGAGAAATGAACTATGAACGTAAGGTCTAGTGAGTCAAGGTAATGCAAACAATAGGACTAAGAATGAAGTGTCAACTACTAGGGTTTTAGAGTTGTTACACTTAGATTTGTTTGGTCCATCACCCATTGAAAGTTATGAAGGTAACTTCTATACTTTGATGATCATTGATGATCACTCAAACTACACTTGGGTTGTATTTGTAGAGTCTAAGGATGATGTCTTAGAAAGGTTTAAAATATGTGAAAACCTCCATGGTTGTTCTATTGTTTCAATTGTAACAAATCATAGTAGTGAATTTGATAAATTGCAATTTGGAAGCTGTTGTGAACAACATGGAATGTCTTATAACTTGTCGGGCCTGTTTACTTCTCAATCGAGTGAGATTGTTGAAAGAACACATCACAAGTTAAGAAAGATGAGTCGTGCTATGGTAGACGAGCAATCCATTCTACAAAAGTTTTAGTGTCGTGCATTAGATACGG